>JAGGAQ010006122.1:0-35627 GCA_017657225.1 Termitomyces sp. T69sscA
TTGAAATATACATCAGGTCCTCCAAATCCTGGATGGCATGGAGTTGATCCTTCATGGATTCCTATTTCATCTGTACTTGCTTTTTGGAGGACAAGTCAGGAAATCAACTGTCTTGTGAACAGTTTCCTCTGACATTGGCCTGGGCAATCACTATCCACAAGAGTCAGGGACTTACTCTTGAAGAAGTTACAATTGATTCAAGACCCAAGGATTTTTCATCTGGGCTTTCATTTGTAGCTATATCTCATGTCAAAAAACTTAGGGGATTGGCTTTCCGGACTCCATTTGGTATCAGTCGGCTTCAATGTGGAGAAGAGACAGAATCAATGAAGATGTTGAGAGAGGATAATATTAGATGTGCAGCATCTAGATTTACACTCAATACTTATGATATAGACCTCAGTGAATATGTATTCAATGAGTAGCTAGCTATTTTAACAGGATTTAACATTGTGTTGGTTATTGGGATAAAGCAAGCTCCCCATTCTGTAGGTGAGGTACTCACATACAACCATAGTTTGCATTTCCAATTTAGCATTGCCTTGTGATTAGGTGATCATCAATCATCACGGACAATCAGTTGACAATCAATATGAATTCGTTTCTTTTGCTCATTACCATCGTCAACGTTTCTCTCTAGTTTGATACTCTCTTACAGGCTTATCACTCCTGTATCCAGTAGGACACCATCCTTTCGTCTAGCTCCAAAAGCGAACAAACTGGTTTTTTCATTCCTTAATGGCCGACTCCTTCATTTTTGTCAGAAATTCGGCCGCCTTGTAAGTCAATTTCGGCCACTCACTCATAATATCAACTCCACAGCCGACATTTCTTCACCATACTTGACCTCGGCGACGATCCGAGCAACATTGAAGATTTTGGACGCCATCAAGCCCATTGATCTTCTTTACAAAAGACGCCTTTCTGTCCCGCTTGTTGGCGGACTGCTCACTGATCCGATGGCCGTGTGTATTCTTATGATGTCGACAAGATGAAAGGATCTGGAGATCTACAGTCTTCCGGATGACGATTTCGACCTGTAAGCGTATTTTCTTTCATCATCACGCAAGATTCCCTGATCATCCTTGTTTTACGGTGAGTCATTCCAATGATGTTCTGCTGGATCCTACATAACAACTTCCGATGTATCTGAACGTCACGTCCACTCCAGATCGGGATGTAATATATCCTTAGGGATTACTCTCGTTCTGAACATCATGTTGAATACAAGTATACTCAGTCGGTGTGGTAACAAGTATGGATATACCTGTTGTTACGTTCTGAATCCGATTGATATTTTCCCACTGTATAGTCCCTTCCGTCCTAATCCGTACTTCCCGGCGTCGTGTCACTTGCCGGTATGCGCTCCCTAGGCTTCAACACAGCCTCACCGCATTCAAGTAGCAGGATGGAACTCCGTTTCAGCTTACTCATACGAAATGTACATGGAAGCATACACAGACAGATCCATAGATTACGTTATTGCAGCATTAGATACAGCGACAAATTAGCATCAAACATTCCTCATTTTCAGAAATCACGTTCTTCTTTCCGTTTTGCCAGCTCTTCCCTCCCGCGCTTACTTTCCCATTCGTCATAGAAGAGACCGTAATCTCGCCAACCCCATCACTGGCATGAAGACGATTGACAATTCAACGTGCACATCTCCGATAAGTCGGGTAAAGCCTCCAAGACAGCATAAGGTCCACCATGCCACGGTTCTCCAACGCCGACCATGAAAAAAAAAATGATAAGTTTGTTCACGGCGAGAGAAGCCCTATACCTCGTATGAACGCAGAAGTTTGAGCATTAGTGAGGCTAGCCTTGAGATACTCGGCAGCTTCCATGCACGGAGCAGATACAGTGAGTGGCAGAACATCCATCTAGGCGCAGCTAGCCTTAGGCTTGACCTACCCACTGCATCTAGGCCGTGGGTGACCGAGGAAAACGAGGAAAGGCGAAAAACTGGTTGATACTGTGTAATATGCGCTTAGGATATACTAATATCAAGGGGGAGATCTGACCAAGATCCTATCCCTCAAAGCACCACAGTGAGATTGTGCTCTCGCGCGGGCGAAAATAGCTGGGTATGGTGACATCAAGGTTTCTCCAGCAGATCACGAAGCACGACAAGGTCCCGCTACCGTGTTTCATCACAGTGCGACACCGTCTGATAGAAGCTTGAGTCGCAGATGGTAGCTGTGACCATGGGGATGAGTAAGGTTTCGTCGAAGATCAATGGACAAAGAAGAGGAATTAGATACAAATACCTTTAGTGACCAAGAGGAAAGGGTCTTTTGTAAAGTGGGCCCGGTCAAAAAAAAAGACATGGGCGGAAAATGATGTCGGTGTCTGTCAGTATGAAGTCTGTTCCATTTTCGCGTGTAGTCATTATCCATGGAATGAAAGAATAAAGTGCGACAGACATAGGTGGAAATTTCACCCCGGAACGCGCAGAATAGATACACCAAGACGAGAAGAGGTCATTACTTTGAGGTGACAACAAGTTCTTCAAGCCGTCCCTGCTCGGGAGGCAGTGAAAGCTGCGAGCCTTTACCGTGATCGTCTTGCAAGGGAGGTCGAGGTTCAAACGTTCAGGTTTCAAGTCATGATGAATCAAAAGGTGGCCGAGAGTTATACTAAAAGATACTGCTACGACCGACTTGGCCGAGCAAGGCTTTTCCGAGATATCTGAACGTTGAACGTTGAACACCGAGTTCCCCAAGTTGCGATCATCATCGGTGTTGTTTTCGAGATAGAAGAGCTTCTTTCCATGAATTCAAAACTTGTCCATGATATGGGCCCAATGATCTCTGCGAAAGAGGGACAAGATGGTAGTAGTTTCACGGTGGGAGATTGATTGATCGATGATTGTGGGAGAAGATCTTCCGGATGGAGCATAAATAGCGGAGTTAATGTCCTGATAATAACATGTCGACAAGATATTCTGATTCATCTCTGGAACAATCTCTACTTAAAGCAGTTGCCTTGTGGACGTGTCAGATATCACTTCTTGATATGCAGGTGTTAGATCCTTCATCATTCTACCAAGTCTCATATATAAATGATATTGCCTAGATTATCTTTGTTTCTTCCTTGTCTTGTAGGAGTGCTTCTCATATATCATGGTATCCCCGCTACCAACGCCAGTGCAGCATGTCTGTTCTTTCCCTAATGACACCCTCACTCTAGCATTGATCGGATGTTGTAGAGTCAAAGCGATCTGGGATTATCGTCTATTTGTGAAGTCAGTTTGGTGCAGTGGCTTTGTGACCTCTTCGGTTCAAACCCTCGCTCGGGACAGAACAAAGGGGAAACATCTAGCGACATTGGCGCCCCACCTCCTCGGACAGTAACCACACGTGCAGTAACAGTGCCTGCAACTCCAACTTTGTTGTCCCACTCGTCGACTACATCACACTCTCTGGCACCCACTGCACAACCTACCAGTGTCAGAGACGCTACTGCCACATCTTTGCAGACAACAGGACCTCAGAAAATTGATCAAAGTAGCGATGATTCGTCCTCCAAGTTTTCTTCATCCGAATCTTTGGATGCTAGTAACACACTCATTCCGACATTTACAAAGACGACACCAAGCGGCACCACTTCCCAAAGACAATCTATTAGCACTTTAATTATACAAGGTAATACTGATACCAATTTCGTGCCCCCTCATATTCCTTCCGAAACGAGTTCGTCTAGTACAAGCGCCCCAGTCGTCTCAGGCACTCCTCATAAGGGAGTAGATGCAGGAGCTATAGCTGGCGGAATTTTAGGTGTTCTCGTGTTTCTATTGCTCGTCTTCTATGCCATCGTGTTGTGTAGAAGAAGGAGACGACGTGGACCACCCTCTGCAGAGTTTCTCAACTGGTCTTTCCAAAGGAGATCTCCATCAGTTGCGGAAAGTTCGACATCGTATGCGTTTGGTTCCGCTTACGCGACGTCATCACATCAACGCTCCTCGACCTCTCACACTACTACTACGATCGGACGTGGCTTCAAATTTCCTCCTCTACATACCTGATCGATAGCCATTGTAGATTGATTTTGTTTGACTGGTACGATTTTCATTTATGATTTACGGATTTTTATTCTCGCAGAATAAACTATGGACAATCATAAACTCATTCCGTACCCGTCCTTTTCTATATCGGACTTGATAATGCTTACATTATTTCCTTGGGTAGAAACCTAGGAATAGGAATTCATTAAGGACTTAAAACGTGTTGAGAGAGGTGCAAATACCAAGGATGTTATCCGAACGACATGAGCTACGTCTTCAATCGGTGTACAAATTGAATCAGTCGTCAAGGCATGTGACGACTCGGACAATTGACAAGACGCATCTGCCCACAGCCGTGGTCGTGACAAACATACTAGGTCGTCAAGAACCATGTAGAATCAGAACGAGAAGCCAAATACAACCTGCCGGTTTCCTAACGACGATAGGCCCCTTCAAGTCGTTTGTTTGATGCCTGCTCACAGTGACTTCGAAGCCCTAGGATATAGAAGCTTGTTCATTATTGTTCTGTGGCTTTGAAGGTTTGATTGTCTGCAACTATATAAATAAAAATCTCGCAAGATGCAACATGAGATTCTAAGAATTCTAAGAAGGAAGTAGGCAAATACAGAGAATACCAATTATCAGTTTCACAACACTCTGGCTATTAGGATTGCATTGCAGAAACCAAGTCCTGCCGGAAAAGTCCGAAAACACAAGACACGGTGTGGTTGTGTTTTTCCGTTCCTGCCCTACGTCCGCCCAAAAGTCGTTGCCCACTTTCCATAGACAAACACCGCGATGCAAGCTGCTCTCCGCCTGGCGCGCCAGCGTGCCCCCCTCCGTGCGGTCCGTCGCCTCGCAACCACCGCCAACCCCTCCGCTGTCGCCCCCTCAACCCCGCTCACCGCCTCCAAGGTCACACCTATCTCCCTAGCCAACGTCGAGGCTCAGTGGTCGAAACTCAGCTCAGAGGAGAAGCTCTCTGTCCACGAGCAGCTTGAGGAGGTCCAGAAGAGGGACTGGAAAACTCTTACTCTTGATGAGAAAAAGGCCGGTGCGTCCCGGGACCACCGCGTCCACTCCCGGTTTCGCGTTGTGCTCGAGACTCACTGCCATCAATAGCATACTACGTGGCTTTTGGCCCACATGGACCGAGGACACCCATAAGCCAGCCCGGTGATGCTCTCAAGATCTTTTTCTGGACTATGACCCTCGTTGCTGCCGGCGGTTGTCTGTTCGCGACTGCTCGTTACTTCGGTTAGTGCTGCCATCCCGAGACTTGTGTACGATGCTCATGCTGCGCGTACTGCAGCACCTCCGCCACCAAAGACGATTTCAAAAGAGTGGGAAGAGGCGACCAATGCCCGTGCTCTGGAGATGAAGCTCAACCCTATCACCGGTATTTTCTCGTGTTTTCTTTTCTTCATCCGACATCTCTCTCATTCATTCTCTTTAGGTATCTCGTCGGAGGACTACAAGGGCAAGGGTTACGTCACGCACAAGTGATTGTTCAGTCGTTGTGTATGTTCTTCGGATGGACGAACACAAAACCTCCTTCCTCCTACCATTCAACCTTTTACTCTCCTCCGCTCGTTGCTTGTGGCTGCCATGACTGCTGCCGACATGTAGAATGGATTGCTCTGCAGTCTAGAAATCTTACAATGACAATGCAACTAATCATTCAAACCTTCATGCATACAATAAACAATAAATGTTCATGCCGTGTCTCACACCGAACGTTAATGACCGCGCCTCTGTCTTTTCTTGCTCCTAGACACTTGTCCTGTTGTTGTGGGTTTTGAGCCCTCCGTCATTAATACTCGCGCAACGACAGCGAAAATGGACAAATGTTCTTTCCAAGGGTGGTCATGATGCCATCATTTCCGTACTTCCGAAAATCAACAACTTCATCACATGTGCAGTAACGTCGATAATAAAAAGGCCGTTAGAAACATTGCGCCGCGTCTAGTATGCGTTAAAGAACGTCTGGGGAAAATTCTTTGTCGATTTGATAAAAATTGGATTCATCTCTTTTGTGACCAACTTGTTCCATTCAGCCAGTAGCTCTGTTCTCGTGGTCATTAAAGACATCGAGACATAGTAACAGAAAGAATTCGAAGGCTTGAATTCTAGTTGGGCAGCTAAGTGGGCAAAACCACCAGAAAAGAACATTTTTGACCGTACACAAGTATGCACGGTGATTTCAACAAGGAAGATCTTATCTTCCTCCAGGAGCAGTACTATCAACGTTAGGTCAAAGGCCAGGCTCGCATGCGCTTACTTCTGGTCAATAGACTAGAACCCACATTCCATGGCAATTCCTTCGAGCAAATGTGGGGATAGTATGCGTCGAAGTTTGATGTACATTCAGGGTCTCGATAACCCGATCCGACTCAGCTGGACCTTGAAATGAGCTTTTAAGCTACTTCATGAAGGCAGGCCAAGACTTGGCCAAGACAACAAGCTGATCCACAGGTGCTCGAATGGATAAGACAATGTACCTGAAGGTTTACTGGATGGCCGTCTTGCGAGTCATTGATGGTGTAAATAAATCATAAGAACGTCCTCAGCGCGGACCGCCAACCGTTCAACGAACTTCCTTATCCTGTCATGCATTTCTTCTTATTCACACATCATCCCTTTTTACTGCTTTTGCTTATACAAGACCCGCGCTTCTCTGCTTAAATATAATGGGTCATGAGACGCGTCGGGTGCCCGTGCTCCCACAAAATGCTACCAGTGCTGGTATAAAAGGATCTAGAGAGGCGATACTAGTGGACACCGAAGAACATTGCCAAATGAAACGAAAGTCAACCTGGTTCTGGTTCCCGACATGTCTTTTGACCGCTATACTTGTTCTGCTATCGACCAGAACACAACGTATTCTGGCTATAGAGAATCCCGCTACGAGGTTTGGGAGGTCTGACGCGGCTACGAGCATAACAGACCAGGTCACGTTTGACAACTACAGTCTCATTTTGAAGGGACAGAGGGTTTTCATACAGTATGTGTCTTCGTTCTTTCTTCAGCTGTGCAACGGAGATTCACACCGCCCAGTTCAGGCGAATTTCATACTTTTAGGTTGCCTGTCCCCTCGCTATGGCCCGACATACTTCAGAAAGTCAAAGCTGCGGGTTTGAACGCTGTCAGTGTGTACACTCATATGGGGCTCATCAACCCAGCTCCTGGTGTTGTCGACTTCAACAACTTCCGTGCTCTTCAACCATTGTATGATGCTGCCAAAGCAGCCGGCATATGGATAGTCTTGCGTCCTGGTACGCTCTCTTCTACCAACTGCTAGTGTTGCAGCAGATGACTTCAATAGGCCCTGTAAGCTCCATTATTGATCCGCGAAGCGCTCATCTCAAACTAATGCTCGTTGCAAATATGTAGTACATCAACGCTGAAACAACCGCTGGAGGAATCGCACATTGGGCAACGTCTCAAGTTGCTGGTGAGCTGCGCACGAACGCGTCGGACTGGCGAGCTGCTTGGCAGGCGTATATCCAAGGCATAATTGACGTCACAGCACCGAACCAGATTACACACGGGGGACCTGTCATCGGTTCGTTCTGGAGCCTTTATGTATACGTTGTACAAAGAAGCTGATTATTGTACAGCCATCCAGATCGGTGCATATCACATACCTTCGGAGTAAACCTTCCTCTTTTTGACTCGTGTCTTGACAGACAACGAATATTCGCAAAATCCCATTACTCGTGCCGAATACTTCGTCGACCTCGAAACCGTATATAGAGCCCCAAGCTCGGGGATCGTCGTTCCTCTGACCTACAACGACCCTGGTCAAGGCAGAAACTTTATCAACGGAACAGTAGGTCACATTAACATGCAATCATCTTCGTTGCTGATGCACCCTTCCGGATTGATAGGGAGCAGTCGACCTCTATGGGTGCGCGAGCCCTTTGATACATACTCGTGACTAATACATGCACTAACGCGGACCCCGCGATGTGCCTAGACTTGACTCATATCCGCAAGGCTTCGATTGCTCTAACCCAACAGTCTGGCGACCTGTAACGACGAATTATCAGCAGTACCATGCAGAAGTCAACCCCTCGCAGCCTTGGTATTTCCCGGAATTCCAAGGAGGCTCGTTCGATGCGTGGGGGCCGACTGCACCAGGTATGCTCGCTCGTGCATTCATCCGTCAATTCTTAGTGACATTGATCCTTGGGTAGGATATGCGCCGTGCAGGGTGTTGACGGGCCCGGACTTCCAATCTGTGTTCAACATGCAGCTGTGGGCGAGTAATGCAAAGTTGATAAACTACTATATGCTCTTTGGGTATGATCCTCAGTTGTATCCCCAATTCACCATGCATGCTGAGATAGTTGTCCATTGTAGCGGTACCTCATGGGGTGGTATACCGTTCCCTGGTGTTTATACGTCCTATGATTACGGCGCTTCGGTATGCCGCAATGCTTTGCCCTGTTATTTGGACAGTCACTGAATTGGGAATTTACAGCTCAAGGAATCACGCGAGCTCACAACCAAGTTCGACGAGTTGAAGCGTCAGGGACTCTTCCTCCGTAGCTCTCCCGAGTTTTACAAGACGGACTGGATAGCAGACTCCTCAACGGGTCTGGAGGCATCGTCAAACTCAGCCGCATTCGTCACGTTTTTGCGCAATCCTGATTCTCAAGCTGGGTTCTACATCGTTCGTCAGACGGACTCGACGTCCACGTCAGTTATCTTCCTTTCCTCATTCTCCCAAGCTCACCAGTTCCGTCCAGTGCGAACATCACATTCAAACTCACTGTCACCACCCCTTCAGGCGGCCTCCAGATTCCCCTCGTAGCATCTTCCATCGCTCTTTCAGGCCGCGAATCCAAGATGGTCGTAACGTCTTACGCATTCGGACAGTCACGCTTAGTCTACTCTACCGCGCAAGTTTTCTTCGCAGGTACCATCGACGGCCGCGATATCCTCTTCTTACACGGGAACGCGACACAGGAGCACGAGGTTGCGCTTTCTCTCACCGGCACGCCGAACCCCGTCGCCGAATCATCACAAGTGACATTCACACAGAACGCGTCAGGAGTGAGTGCAGATGCGACGATCGTGACGTTCATGCGCGGCATCGAAGGGCTCGTCACTGTATGGGATTCCGATACGCAACTCGTCTTGTTCGCAGATTCGGAGACGGCAGCTACGTTCTGGGCGCCGACTATTGCTCTCCCGGACTCGACGAGTGATCCTCTGGCGAATTATTGGGGTCTTGGAACGAACGAGACTGTACTTGTCGGAGGACCGTATCTCGTTCGCAATGCGAGTATCCAGGGCACGACGCTCGCGCTTCGTGGGGACCTGAAAACGGATGTGCGTTTGACGGTCATCGCTACTAGAGACATAACGTCCATCACGTGGAACGGCGACGTCGTCTCGGGTGATTTTGGTGCACAAGGCGGCGCGAATGCTAACTTGCCCACGGCTGTAGGAGGATTTGTTGGCCAAGTCCAGACCTCGAGCGAGTTGACTGGGATATCCGTACCGAAGTTGGAAGGGTGGAGGTTTATGGATAGTTTGCCTGAGGTTGCGAGTGGGGGTACCAGGATGTTCGATGATTCAAATTGGGTGGTTGCGAGTAATACGACAACGAATTCGCCGTCGAAACCGCTTTATGGAGATGGGAGAGTTTTGTACGGGTGTGATTATGGTTTGTGAGTTGATACTTGTTCTATTGGTTTTGGAGTGTGTCTGGCTGATTAGACTCGGCTTTGCGTCAGCTGTGAGAATACGGTGCTTTGGCGAGGACATTTCATGGCGACTGGAGAGGAAAAGAGTGTTAATCTTTCCATTAATGGCGGTGAAGGTTCGTGTTTTTCAACTCTGAGCTTTCTATCCCGCTCATGACCTTTTCCTTCTAGCCTTTGCAGCGAGTGTATGGCTTAACGACGTCTTCCTACATACCTCGTTTGGAAAGTGGGTGTTCTCTATACGTGATTTGGCGTCATAGTAAAGCTTGATTATGCAGTTCAACAAACAACCGGAACAACGTGGATGAGACCGATGAAAAGTTTATCTTCCCAGAAGGAGCGCTGGTAGTTGGCAGGGACAACGTAATCACTATCGTCCAGGTAATCTTTTATACTACTAGCGTTCGAGGATTTAGGACTCACACCGCAACACCATCAGGATAATATGGGTAAGGATGAGTCGGGTTGTGAGAACATTTCCTCTTCAAAGATTTGTCAGTCTACAAGCTGAGTGCGGTTCTTCGCAGCTACCGCGGATACTACGAAGAGTCCTCGTGGCGTTCGTGGATTCCAGTTGAATAATGGCAATTTCACAACATGGAAAGTCCAAGGAAAAGTCGGTGGTTATCTGAAGTACGTCTTCCGACCTTACTTTCAGTGGTTTGCTCGAATTTCTCCCTCGCAGTTACCCTGATAAAGTTCGTGGTAAGTATTCGCGCTTTCCTGATTATTTGATCGTTTATTTATGTGACTTCTTACTTCATCCAGGTGTCCTGAATGAAGGTGGTCTCTTTGGCGAGCGCCAGGGCTGGCATCTTCCTGGGTTTGATACCTCCAACTGGCCCTCCCGAGATCTCATCGAGGGTCTACCTGACTCCAAAGCCGGTGTAGGCTTTTTCGTTACCACGTTCAACCTTACGATACCTCAAGAATCAGACGTGCCAATGTCATTCACCTTCCAAGAACCCATGGGACAGCCATACCGCGCGTTCTTGTTCGTAAATGGATGGATGATGGGAAAACGTGTTGGCAATCTTGGGTATGCATCGACCCCATCGAACGGGTCTTACGTATTGCTGAGGTTTGGACAGCCCACAGAGTCAGTTCATTGTACATCAAGGCATCTTGGATTATAACGGTGTCAAGTAAGCCTGCGCGTAGTTTGACAAGCATTTCCCTGATGAGAATGTCTCAGCACCGTTGCTGTCGCACTCTGGGCCATGACTCCTGGCGTTCCTGTGACCCCTGATCTGCAACTGTCAATCGATAACGTATACGACGGTGGGGTCGGCGGTATCGTAACAGACAACCCGCCTTGGTCAAGTGTCGGTAGGGTATGAGGTCCAGCCTGAATAATGATACAGATAAGCTGTTCTTTTGTATTCGACAACTAAAAACATTCTGGAGTTCAAACTGGGCTCTAAATCAATCTGCCACTGACCGGCTTAATGAGGGTCAGTGGACCACCAGTTGGATTAGTAACTGATGATCAATTTATGGCTCAATATGACTGTCGTGTCATTGCAACCATTGTTCGACCACCGGCGCCGCGAGTCCTGAGGCTTGCACTATGCATTTGAAAAACCCGTGGGACGTATTCCAGTCAATCTGACTACCACGAAATAGTCCAGAGCTGGGGAAGGTGCCTACATTCAACGTCACCATCGCGCGTTCATGTCGGCGATGCTGAGACTCGTTCTCGGTGGCGTAGACTTCGTAAGCGTCCTAACGGCACGATCGGTGATTGCTTTCCTTTTCGGCAACGACATACGGCCACTTGCGTTGGTGTGTAAAGTATCAACTCTTCTGGAAATCCTTTTACTGCCGAAATGACTGGACCGCCTGACACTTCTTGAACGCTCTGCCGCCGAGTGGAACCGAAAAGGCATTACGAGTATTACATATCCCAGCCCCGGTCTTTGCCCGGTCTCTTAACAGAGCATTTCTTGAAATTGCCGCCGAGTGATTCTGGCCGATGTTGTATTGAAGTTGTGTCGATGTTTCGTTTACTCAAACCCGGCCGGCGTCCGAAAACATTTCACGTATAGGTACCAACTATTACTCTTAAAGCAAGGCGTCACCGAATGTAGGGTAGCAAGATAGTATTACGCCGTAAATTCGAGGGTCTATCGAGTCTTGCGCATGACAGATAAACCAGATTAGGAGATATGGGCGTTGAACACTGATAAGCGCACGTGAAGAGATGTACTTGATTAACAGAAGTCTGATAAAGATATATGGGTGATGTGCAAAAAGACGGAGGTAAGTGGTTGTTTGAATGTCCGCTTCAAGTTCATTGAGATCGGTGAACGAGGCCGAGCCAAGCACAAATTTATTGTGCGCTGTGCGAGAATTTGAACTAAAAGAAGAATTCATCTCTATCAACGGCAGTTGCTCCGATTAGCCACAAAACAAAAGAAAAGGCGTGGGATGGATCGTACCACGATCTGGACCGAACTAGTGTTGGCGTTAAATATTTTCGCAAAGGATGAATCATCTACATCCTTGGCGCGCATTAAACACGTCTGGGACGCAGAGTCTGTCCTCACAACATAGCTGACAATCTTGAGTTGTTCATCAAATGCGAGGGTGCATGTGAAATCCTCGACCCAACTGCGTCCACTTTTCTTCCATTTCCAGGTAACACTACCCTCAAAGACGATGGTGCGCATATATGGATCCACGTTAACGATCCTATGGGCAACGGGAGAGCGGGTCCAATGCGTCGCGATGAGATCGAAGTATGAGCGAACAGCATTCGGTCCACGAATAATGGATGCTTGTGGATGTGGAGAGTTGGATGGGTAATGCTGTATGTAGACTGGAGAAGTGGTCGAGAAGAAGGTTAACATCGATAGCGGGTGCGTTTTGTTGTTGGCGAATGCAGTGAGGTAGCGGTTGGTAACAGCAAGGAGCTGTTCGCGCGTCGGCGTTGGACTGAAAGTGTTGGGACAAGACATACGCAACGAAGGGGGTGGACTCACTGTGTCCAAGAGATAAATCCGGTGAATTATATACTTTTTAATCAAAGGCCGGGAATCCTTTGACTCCTCCACGGGGTCGGGCAGAAGACATGGGCTAGGCTGTTTCAATGATGGGTGACACGCGGTGCCCAAGATTGGCGTGGTTATCGAATCAGGGCCCATCATGCAACATGATACATTCTTATGAGCTCGGGCACTATGTTTTGAGCCATATAGCATCCGTTGTCCTAGGACACCGATCCCAGTTTTCCCTTTGCGTGAACGAGGGCCGTTAAGGAGGGAATAATAGACGAGCTTGACAGAAAGAACCTGCCACCACCGAGTGACACCCAAACTGAAAGCTCGGTCACTTGCCCGACCATGGATGTGAAACACATGGATTAAGTTTGCTATTTTAGAAACCGCCGTGAGCAATATGCAATGTTCCGTTGTTCGATGTTCAACCACCACCACTGTTGTCATATAATGAGAATCAGTTTGGGACTAAAGAGAGACAGAGGCTCATTTTGCGACCCCCGGATTATTAACCTCATTGAAGCATGTGTGAATGTCCGATAGTCTCCAATACCACGATTGCTATTGCAAAGCTCAAAATGCCGAGTTCTGTAGAGTGGTTTTTAAGATCAAGTTAAAAATAAGTACCGGACTTCCGTTGACCCCTTGCTACGGAGGCGAATCCGATTGGACGAGCACAAGTCTCATCCACTCAAGACCGATGGATTGTACTTTGATCATTTCGACTAATTCGTGTGTTAATCGCATCTGCTCGTAGCAGACGGGTGTCCATGGCGCTAACGTTAGGTGTTTGCGCGTCTCTCGAAGTATGCACTGAAATTTCATTTTCAGGGTGATGACATAACTCCTCGGGTAACATGAGTGCGGCTCGGGCTAATGTTCTTTTCAAATTCGTCTTAACCATTTCCGACTACCGGCAGAAGCTCTTATGTTCATTCTGCTGACCACGGTCATGATCACGTTGCCCGCATCGTTGGAATCTCTCCGAGTCGCAATTTCGCACTGGCGAAAGGGACGAGCTTCGCCGTGAAGACTGGACCCACGCACTGGTTTGGGCCCATAGGTGGGGCCGAGGCCGTTCCGCTGATAAGCCCCCATGTTATCTGACAAGCGCGAGCCGTCATAATCACTGGGGAGCTGCCCGGAGCCCAGACATAGAAAGGTAGTTTGGACGTATTGATGGAGTTATCATGCACGACGATAGTGGAAGGGTCGATCGCAACACGCCACTCGCTCGTAGGCAGAAGTGTGTTGTCGTCTGTATGGGGATCTGTCTAGGAGATTCGAGGTTGAGCAAGATTAACTTTTAGTGCTTAAATTCCATACCGGTGTCAAGTATTGAGCTGGGGCATTCGGATATAGGCGCTTGACATCACTTAATGCTTGGGCACTCCTGTAATGGGAATACTTAAGTGGGCTGCTGTCAGGTCAGCGAGGAATCACTGACCGAAGTCCGGGCGTCGTCGTCGTGTTATAATCAATTTCAAGGGCATAATTCAATGCTCCCCTAGTGATTGCTACTGCCCCGTTGAAACGGTTTTCAATCTGAAGGGTAGCATGAAGAGAGATTTGGATTGTAGTCTTTTCACCAGTGATCTGTCGCATCAATTAGAAAGAACGTCACACCATGAGGGAGAGAGGGCGTCACCTGAACTAGCTGCAGGGACTCACCATTTACAGACAAGGCAACCTGCTTCTCATTGTTAATTGAGATAGTACTTTGGCTATTCTGCGCCCAGTCTGGAACGCGTACAGCGAAAGTGAAAGGGCTTGCTGAAGTGATCGTGTAATGCAAGGTCGAACCAAAAGGATAAAGACTTTCGACGGTAACTGCATTTAGACACACCAGAGTGAGATGCCAGAAAGTCAAGTGTTACTCCACAATGACGGACCTTCGATAGCGTTAGATGCTCCGAGTGTACCGGAAAACGTGGATGGGCCAAGTAGAGCATGGATGAGCGTATCGCCTGCTTGATTGGTAAAGAAAGAGTGCGCCCAGAATTTGGGGTAAGCTTGTGGGTGATTGACAGTACAGCAGGGGTAGTTCCTACGATATCGTTAAGGTGTGAAAAGACAGGAAAGGAAAGAATGCGGAGTACGGCTCGAATCCGAAGACGTTGGAATTGGGTGCGTTATTTCCCCATGGCGGAGGATCCATAACCTGGGCCCAGATCTGGTTTACTGCGGACAGGGGTCAGACAAGACGTGGACGTGGGTGTGTTGACACCACGAAGCGTGGTTCGGAGTCACCTTCTTGATCATACTGGTGGGCTGGTATTTCTTCAGTAAAGGGTCCAATTGGGGAATGTTGCAATACTCACACAACCAATCATGCATGATCCCTGCAGGGAGAGCGTTGTATGCTATGGGGATCTGTTAGGAGTACCTGGAAGACCCTACGCGTTCCACAAACCAAGTTTCTCGACTCTGTCTGCAATGGAGTTATTTCCGAATATCTCATAGATCGTGGCCAGGGAAAAAATCTGTTCGCTAGAACGACATCTGAGCACAACGAACGAAGGGGAAACAAGAATTCATACACAACAGCACAAAGTTCAGTCCTGGAAGCATTGACGTTCGACAGAACCATCAGTACTCATCATCTGCAGAAAGCCCGAATGTCCACGCACCCTCGTGATGGGTTAAGTCCAGCTAGGTGCTCATCTGCCGCAAAAGTTCCTGAGAGTTTCCTAATTGACCCAGACGATGATCCTCGGGCCACGGCAATGCTTACCAGATGCACGACCGTGATATCCATATATAAGATTCAGACGGTCGAATGTATTTTGTTTGTCTGTCTCGTCACCAGTGAACCGCCATGCGAGAGCTTCGGATTTCAGAGCTAGGTAGAAATGGTGGATCAGAAGGACGCGTTTATGGATGAGGACGAGGATGCAATATACCTTCTGCGTTGTTAACACCGTGCGTTTGTTGAGTGAATGTGGTCACTGCGTCTTTGGGGAACGTGGCATCGGTGTACCAGTTAGTTTTCCAGGAAAAGCCTTGATTCCGGACTAGCTGCATGGTTTCAAGTAGTTGCTCTTCTTGTCCTGCGTCGCCTCTCGCATGAGTCAAGTTATTTCAAGATGAGCGGATGGAAATCCGCGAACCATCAGGCGCATTGTCATACAACCACTGTAAGACGTAGACCAGCTGAAATCGACTCTTGATCGGATCTATCACCGTGCAAGGTATCAGTGATACTGACCTCTTCCCAACGGACGAACTGATAATCAAACTGGAACCCCATCGAAGGTACGCCCTGTTGTCCAGTCTTCCAGATATTATTAGCGAGTGCTACGAAGCGATGCATTGCGTCGACAATACGATCCCTTTGCGAGGGATCCGCCTCGGCGTATTGCTGTCGCAGGTTCAAAACAGTGATGTAAGCTCACAAACCTGCATGAAAATCCGGATGGAAACGCACGATGAGGCCAAGTAATACGAGGTATCGTGGCCATACGAGCCGTGGGATCGTCGCATTGGGCACGAATGGCTCGGGGCCAATCCAGCCGTCGCTGCCTTGGTTCAGAAGTGTCCAGTCCAAGAACGAGCGAACCTGGTCGATGAGGCGTTGGTCTTCAAGTTGGAAGGCTAACGCAACTTGACCATTACTGGTAGACGATACCGTGAGAAGCTTTACGAAGTTCGGACATGGTTTGGCTTACAACCAATACGGCGCGGCTTCGTGCATTTCGCTATATTCGATTGAGCCGCCTTCAACCCATATTGAACCGTTGACACTTGGAGTTGGTACAAGTAAGGAGTACGGAAACGAAGGGAAAAGTGACGCGTCTCTTGACGGGAACGCTGTACTCACTAGCTATCAAAGTCGCGCAGGTGCCCTGCGAGTCCGTCAGCTTGGATGCGAGCTTGATCGAGTGCCCATCCAGAAGGTTTAATTGACCCGGTTGGAAGTCTTTGATAGAGAGGAGGAAGCACTTTCAATTCGATTGATTCGGTCGAGCATTGGAGAGGAAAGGAGTAATGGAACTTACGACCGGCGAACGCGTTCGATATAAGACTTGTTATGAAAAGCCTCAGTATATGCTAGATACACAGGAGTAACAATCAGTCATTTCGGCGAGTCGGAAAACCCGGGAGGAGCACCATTTTTGTGATTGGACCGTAAACTTGGCCAGTTGTGCGAGTTTTATAATATTCTCGCCATATGTGATGTTTCATAGAAGCATCAAATCGAACCAGTCGACTCCCTATGTAGAAATAGAAATAAAAGGCCACGGCCCGGTTCGAGCAAACCATCTGAGAATTTGAGCACAGGCTTTGACACGAAAAAGATCATATGTTGCACCATTTGACCTTTTTATCCGGACCGTACATTTGAAGCACGAGCTTTTACTGGTCGTTGGCTTCATTGACGTGCCTTGGTGCTTGACATTGGTTGACCGCTGAAGCGTTGCAGCTGCTACCCGATCGCGGCATGCAGGGCCGGAGGCACCCACAAATCATTATCATCAAATACCCATGACGTATACCGCGCTTCCAAGTCTAGTGGTTATGGGGAAGAGGAACTTGATAAATGTGTCCTTGCGTGATTGGTGATATATCATCTAATGCCTATTCGATGCGCGTCTAATCTGCAAGGGACGCAATACATAAATAAATCACGAATCAAAAGGCTTTCCAGTGTTATAAACTCACTTTTCCTAATCAGCTGGGCCGTTGAAACTCCATTTAAACACCTGTCGCCCACTTGAGGTATTCATCCGTAACAAAATGCATGAGAGATCATGGAGAGCCAATTTATGTAATAAATCGAACTTGTTACAAAAAGCGAACACAGTTTGTCTCCGAGCCGTTTTGCCGATGACCTGCTAGGTCCTCTTCGCTTCTCATACACCATCCTCTCAGGCGCCATGGGCGAGTTCTCTGGTACTGTTATACAGTTCCTCAACGCGAAGAGGGAAGCGACGGAGCAGGTAAGTACTAAACAGCTCATTGAACACATTCGTCGACGTTTGACGCGCCTACGCGCGTAGGGAGGCTTGTTGAATGGCAAGGACCCCACTGCGATCAACCCTGCGGATCCTATAAGACTGTGGATTATCCAGCTTGGTATGTTTTCGCTTGATACTTGATTACTGGGCATAATGAACTTTGACAGGGATTATCATTGCAACGGCAAGCTTGCTGTCGCTTTTCCTACGCAAGATTCGTCAACCTAAGGTCATTGCGGAGGTTCTTGGTGGCATATTACTGGGTAAGTCGTTCACGACCATGTTTCATCAAAAAGTCACGCATATATCAGGTCCGACTGCTTTCGGTTCGTTTCAACGCTAGATATAATCACCAGAGCTATAACATTTCATCGCAGGCCGCATCCCTGGCTTTACAGAGCACATATTTCCCTCAGATTCCCGACCATTCCTTAGTCTTACAGCCAATATTGGCTTGTGTCTCTTCCTCTTCCTCGTCGGACTCGAAATTGACAGCACAGTAATCAGAAAGAATGCAAGACTATCCGCAACAGTCGCTCTTGCAGGGATGGTTCTTCCCTTCGGTATCGGCGCTGGTCTCTCCGTCCCTCTATACCGGCAATTCATCAGCGAAAGCATCAAATTCACATATTTCATGCTCTTTGCGGGCGTTGCATTCTCAATAACGGCTTTTCCTGTACTTTGTCGTATTCTCACGGAACTCAAGCTGCTGGACACGACGGTGGGCATAGTGGTACTTTCTGCGGGAGTGGGAAATGATATCAGTAGGTCACATTGGTCTTTTTTGCACATGCTGAGTTACATCATTCATGTGCTCAGTCGGATGGGTGCTCCTCGCGCTGAGTGTTGCGCTGGTCAACGCAGGCTCCGGTGTTACAGCCGTATATATCCTCCTCACTTGCGTCGGGTGGACCCTCTTTCTTCTCTTCGTTGTCAAATACGCATTGTTATGGCTTGCGAGAAAATCTGGGTCCGGTGAGTCGGTTCACTACATTAATAGACAGTATTTATACCTCTTGGAACCTTCTAGTCGAAAGTGGGCCGACGGTACTTTTTATGACCGTTACTATCTTGATTCTGTTCGCATCGGCTTTCTTCACGGATGTCATTGGTGTCCATGCTATTTTCGGTGAGGCCTTGTTCAGATGGTGCATGGGTCGTGGAGTTAACGTGTTTTTCAGGCGCATTCGTTACGGGGATCATCGTTCCGCGTGAAGGCAATCTAGCAATTGCATTGACAGAGAAGTTAGAAGACATGGTAGCGATTATATTCCTTCCTCTGGTAAGTATGCACGTCCTGCGACACCTGGTCCGGTACATAATTGATTACTTCAGTACTTCACACTTTCTGGGCTGTCTACAAATTTAGGCCTTTTGAACGACGGTTTGTGTAATTCTATCATTTTGATACAATGCTCAACTTCATCCTAGGTATCACCTGGGGTTATACCATTGCTATCATTTTTACTGCGTTCGTTGGCAAATTCGGTGGCTGCGCTCTTGCTGCGAAGTATGCAGCGGGCTTCAATTGGAGGGAGTCAGGAGCCATAGGTTCTCTCATGAGTTGTAAAGGGTTGGTGTATGGCTGCCTTTAACCTGGATCGTAAAGCTGATCACGCAAATTGCAGTCTCGTCGAGCTGATTGTCCTCAATGTCGGCCTTTCAGCTGGTATACTGACACAGGTGAGTACCTGTGTCCTAATCTCCATCCCACCTTCGTCAACATTCTTTCTTAGAGAGTCTTCTCTATGTTTGTCTTAGAAGCCCTGGTCCTGACATTCATGACAACCCCTTTGGTAGTTCGTTTCTACCCGCCTCACGTACGAAGACGCGTCTCTGCAATTGGAGCAACTTTCGGAAGTGTCGCAGATGACGATACGCGTAAGGTTGACAGAGATAGGAAAAGTCAACCGTTTGATGCAAACTCGAAACGGCGATTCACTGTCGTCCTCGACAAGCTTGAGCACCTCCCGGGTGCAATGGCAATCTCTCAGCTCGTAAAACCATCTTCTCTCACGACACGATCCCGCCGCAGGTCTTTGGAGACTCAAAGCCCTTCTAGGTCCCCACACAATCCTCCTGCACTTTCGATCGAAGCTCTCCGCCTCATCGAGCTCTCGGACCGCACGTCAGCAGTGATGAAATCCTCCGTCGCAGACTCCCTCCTCCGCACGGACCCCCTCCTTGCAATATTCAAGATGTTTGGCCAACTCAACGCTTTGCCCATCACACCTTCGATTGCCATCGTGCCATACGACGACCTATCCTATAGCGTTGCCGAGCACGCCGTAAACCACGACTCGGATGTGATCATGCTACCCTGGATGCCGCCCTTCGTTACTCCTCCCGCTTCTCTTCCTGTTGCGACACATGATGGGCAGCCGTCCTCCTCTCAACCTGTTACTCCCAAAGCTACAACTAGTACGAACCCCTTCGACCTTTTGTTCAAGACATCCGCCGTCTCCACCACTGACAAGCCCTCTTCCTCGATCCACTCCCAATTCGTGCGCGGCGTGTTCGCACAGGCGCGTACAGACGTCGCGTTGTTCGTCGATCAGAGTACGGATGCTGGTGTCGGTCTAGGTTTAGACGGTGGTGGGAGCCAACATTTGTTCCTGCCGTTCTTTGGAGGGCCGGATGATCGGCTTGCGCTGGACTTTGTGGTCCAGATGTGTGGAAACGAGGAGGTATCGGCAACGGTAGTGAGGATGTTCAAGAGGGAGGTGGAGGTGTCGCTTTCGGCGGTGCCTTCGGTGCATATGAGCTCGGAGTCGAAGAAGGCGGAGGAGGCGAATGTGCTCACTGTTGCTTCTGTGCGTGTGTTCCACTCTTGTGATGGAATTGGTTTTTGACTGATATTAACTTTGCTGTAGGCCATGACAGGTCTTCCGGACACCGTATACGGGCAGTTCAGCACCACGACACGGATGCAGTCTGAGACGGCCGACAACATTTCTTGGACGCGGTACGCCTCTCCCACAATTGAGAACCAAACAACCGCGCTCTCGCGCATTGAATTCAAGGAGATCACCACGCCTATACCACTACACGTGGGCATACACGAGGCCGAGGGGTGCCGGCGTCCTGGGGTGAGACTTATAGTTGTTGCTGGACGGGGGCGGAGGCTGGCAGTGGAAAATCATGCGAGGGAGCTGAAGGATGTGATGGGCGAGTATGGAAGTGTCGGTTCGGAGGTGAAGAAGACGATTGGCGATGTGGCGACCGCGTTTGTGGTTGCGGGGTGTGCGGAGGGTGTGGTGGTCATGCAAGAGGCGTACCTCGGCAAAGAATGAGTGAATGGTGAACATTGTCGAAGGTCGGGGTTTGGCTCACCTCGTTCCATTCTTTATATGCATCGGCTTGCTGGTTCCGTTTGCTCTTTGAGCTCATCGCTTTTCGGTTGGAATGCTGTTGGATTGTTCATGGTGACAGATTTGTGTTGTTTTTCTTCACGACTGGCATCCAGTATACCTCTTTCTTTGGAAGCAGACATATATTATAGGGGTACTTCGAACTATACCCGCATTGTAGCATTCTGTATATACATATATACCTATACCAGTACGAGGACGAGGCTCTTTCGCATGAAGTCCTTTGTGTCCTATTCGAGCTATCGAACCATCATTTGGGTAGGCTACACTCAATTACAAGGGGAATGTTCATACAAGTAGATTCCCTTACCATAATGGTCAAGCAGATATTTCATGAAATAGTCCCGGATCGCGCTACTCCATCTGTATTATATGGCCGTACTCCGGACTAATAACGGCAAACTAACGTCGACATGATTACCATTGTGAGAGGCTTTTTTCTTTGACTTCGATCTGATATATCCCATGATACTGTTTCTATAACATATCTGTTGGTCAGACTTCAAGCTTCAAGCTTTGGTAAGTTTGATGCATGATGTTCAGTCAGCTGAGAAGCTAAGGGTGATCGCCTTATTTATACGTTTGGCGCGTCTTAACCTCACACTATTCATTCCAGATATTATCAATATTTCCTCGCACTTTATGATGCGTCTCCATGCTGCCAAATCTCTGTTCTACGGTCATGCGTTAGGACCGGCTTTGCCACAGACTTCTGCAACCTTGACTCGGGGTTAAGAACACCGGAAGATCCAGATATAGCTATCCATCTGCCAAATGTTCTGATGTTCAACTCGATCCGGCTCCTCATTCGTCTCGATTATATACTAGCGGATCGGTCACTGCTCCTGCTCCTCGACTACTCCTTTACTACCAAGAGTCACGACCTTGTCTCTATGCACCATGTGGGAATCGATCCTCACCTCTTTCTATGCGAACCAGGCCAGGCTAGAGTCATCAGACGTCGGGCAACCTGCCCACCATGAAAACCCGTTTGCTGATGCAGGTAGACTGATGAGCGAGAAAGTTTCGTGGCACATCGGGACTGTGAACTCTTTGCAGCTTTGGATCATTCAACTCAGTAAGATAGATTATTCGTTGACTCCTGACGACTCTTGTTATGTGCTAATACCTCCACCTCAACAGGTATCATCCTCAGTACGGCTGCCATTTTATCATATATCTTGCGCGAGATACGTCAGCCGAAAGTAATTGCTGAAGTTTTAGGTGGTATAGTCCTTGGTGAGTGATTTTAGGACGACTTTGAACCGGACTAAGTCCGTTCTAGGTCCAACTGTCTGCGGTGAGTCTAGGTGTCTAGACCATATCTAGTTTCAGTATCGAATTCCTATAAATAGGACGTATTCCCGGCTTTACAGAACATCTTTTTCCGCCAGAATCACGACCATACCTCAAACTTATAGCTGATATCGGCCTATGTCTTTTTTTCTTCCTCGTGGGGCTGCAAATAGAACCCTTCGTTGTAAAGAAGAACCTACGAGTGTCAGCTATCATTGCTCTTGCGGGAATGATCTTCCCCTTCATCACTGGGGCCGGAATGTCTGTGCTGCTCTACCAGCAGTTTGTTGATGAAAACGTTCAACCAACATACTTCATGTTCTTTACCGGGGTCGCTTTTTCTGTTACTGCGTTTCCTGTTATGTGCCGAATCCTTACGGAAATCAAAATCTTGGATACAACGGTAGGGACCGCGGTAATATCTGCAGGGGTGGGAAATGATATCAGTGAGTTCTTTATCCCATACTAACAACGAGTAGAATTCTAAGTATATCAAAGTTGGTTGGGTCCTCTTGGCGCTCAGCGTCGCGATGCTCAAAGCTGGTTCTAGTCTGGGAGTCATGTACATGATAATGAGCTGTGCTGTTTGGACATTGATTCTTTTGTTTCCTGTGAAGTCATCCCTCAGGATGCTGGCGAAAACTACTGGTTCCAGTTTGTTTTTCTTGGTTATCTCATGATCTCTAGCATGACTTGACACGACGTTTCAGTCGATAATGGCCCGTCAGTGCTTTTTATGACGATGAGTATCTTGTTACTGTTCAGCTCCGCACTTGTCACCGATATCAACGGTGTTCATTCGATCTTCGGTGACAATTCTCATCACGTTAAGGCATTCCAAACCAGCAGCCAACCATTTAACAGGTGCCTTCCTCACAGGCATGATTATCCCACGTGAAGGGAATCTTGCGACCTTAATGATTGAGAAACTTGAGGATATGGTGGAAATCATATTCCTTCCTTTCGTATGTCTTGATGTCTAATGGCCTTTCCCACCATACTCAATATTGTATAGTACTTCGCACTCTTAGGGATGTCAACCAATTTAGTACTTCTAAATGACGGTATGCGATGACCAGTATAAAGGCTTTTCTAATTCAACGTATTTCAGGAGCTACTTGGGTTTACACTATCTTGATCATACTCGCAGCCTTCCTGAGCAAGTTCGGTAGCTGTGCCATTGCTGCTAAATATACTTCAGGGTTTAGTTGGAGGGAATCGGGAGCCATCGGCTCTCTCATGAGTTGCAAGGGGTTAGTGGACCAAGAATTCACGATTTTCATTTCCTAAGTTTCCGTCTACACACAGACTGGTAGAACTCATCGTTCTTGACGTCGGCCTATCATCAGGTGTTTTTACTCCAGTAAGTTTTCTCAGTTTGGGAAAGTCTTGGGTTGAATCAAATACACCAGCGTGTATTCACGATGTTCGTCCTAGAGGCGCTTGTCCTGACCTTCATGACTACGCCACTTGTCATCCGTTTCTATCCTCATGATATTCGTAAACGTAATATTATCGAGAGCGCAATGATTGACAATGTCACAGTCGACAATTCTCAGGGATCTTATTCTACGCCCCATGTCAATTTGATGTCTAAGCGGCGCTTTACCATTGTCCTCGACAGGCTCGAACATCTACCAGCTGTCATGGCATTCGCCCAGCTCTTCAGCCCTCGCACGCGCAAACCCCTCCTTTCAACTACCTCGTCAAACTCTGTACAAAAACGTGCGGAAATATCAATCGAGGCTCTGCGCCTCATTGAATTATCTGATCATTCGTCTGTCGTTATGAAATCCTCCGACTCACTTCTCAAGGCAGATAATCTCCTTGCGATCATAAAAACGTTTGGTCGCCTTCATGCCCTTCCCATAACACTAGCTATAGACATCGCAACTTATGACAGTCTCGCTGAAAGTGTCGTAGAACATGCACACAGCTATGGCTCAGATTTAATCGTTCTTCCTTGGCTCCTGCCGTCTGTTAACATTTCGGATCAGCATATAGAATCAAGTGAAACCTCTTTACCATTTTCGCATAACGGACCTAGAAAAGCCACTGATACGGTCCCAAAGCCATCCGCACGCATACAAGCCCACTTCATACAGAGTATTTTCGAGCACGCCAGTGCTGATGTTGCTGTATACCTCGACCGGAACATCGACGATTCGGTACAGGCAAAGTATCATCACCATCTCTTTCTGCCATTCTTTGGTGGACCCGATGATCGGTTCGCATTGGACTTTGTGGCTCAGCTATGTGAGAACGACGCAATATCAGCTACAGTCTTGAGACTCGACAGAAAAGATCGAAATGAAACGACCTCCATTACTCCATCGTTCGAGGATCGCGGTACAAATTTAGAAAATACAGAGTCTGGTACCGCAGATGATATAGCCTGGAAGCACTTTACCTCTTCAACCCCCTCCATGTCTTCAAACGCCTCCCTGTCTCGCATGGAATTCAAAGAGTGTGTTACTTCCTTGCCATTGCATGCAATTGTCCGCGAAGCGCATGTCATCAAACAATCAGGGGTCCGGCTGCTGATTGTAGTGGGTCGGAGCAGCCATCCTCGAAGAGCCATGGACTCGACGGAATTGTCTGATTTAGTTGCTGAGTACGGGGTTCTCGATGCAGAGACAACGAAAACAATTGGGGTGATTGCGACTGCCTTCGTAAGTGCTAACAGCGGAGACGGCGTACTGGTTCTTCAGAAAGCCAGCTGTCATCTCGATTGATATTCTACTCTTAACGGTTCTTATTCACGGTGCCCGAGAGGCAAACCCATGGCGAATTCTGAGTCTCAGAGCAAACATTTGGCCTACAGTATATACTGCACTTCACCGACTAACAGAAAAAGAGTAAATTACAGGAATTTTTTGTCAATCAAAGTATTCCCGCTACTCTAGTCGTGAGGTCAAGTTGAAACCATGTTTTTTCAGGACCAGTAGAAGGATCTGATAATCACAACAAATGGTCACGAGGAGACCTAGAGGAGGCGAGAATGGAGAACTTCCACTGATGACAGCCTCTATAGAGTGGAATAACGTGCTATCCAGCAAAGAATCTCTTTTAGAATGAACAATAGATCAAAAACCGTTAAAAGAAAATTAATAGGAGAGGAGACAAATTTGTATCCAAGGTGCATAAGGCGAGATGGCCGAGCGGTCTAAGGCGCCAGACTAAGGCCAAAGCAGTTGCTGCTTCAATAATCTGGTCTTTCGGGGCGTGGGTTCGAATCCCACTCTCGTCATTGTTTTCTCACTGCGTTGTCGCGGACAATGGAAGGGAGGAACAGAACGATTGAGTCACATATTTTGATCACTAAGTGGCGGCGGCGTCGGCGGAAAATAAATAATATAAAAGGTAGTCAATAAATCAATAAAGAAAAATACATGGACATGATGTGGTCGTGGTGTCGTTCCTCAACAGTACAGAATACAGTCATTGTTACACAGACTTAGGATTCAGATACTTGCGGTATCTGTGTGCATCTAGATCCCACTTGTCCAGGTTCCAAGAGCAAGAAAACGAAACCCGGCTACCTATATTCACACCTGATAGATAGAACGAGTGGGAATGGGAGGAATTAGAGCACAATTGCAAAGATTAAACTACCATCGAATATGTCGAACTATAGGAAACAACCGTAAGGTATCTCAAAATAAATAAGGAAATAGTCTGGAATATCTGAAAAAAAAATCATCCAGACCCTCCGTCTCGTCTCGTTCGTGCCCGTGAGTGGTCAGTCGTCGTTTGTTCTTCGTATTGCCCCGTCCCGACTCATTCTTCGCGTCATTCGAGTGCGGTGCCGGCGCCGCCTCGTGACCGTCGTTCCTCGCGTCATACATAGGGCGAGGTGGAGCTGGCGATGCCCCATGACCATCATTCCTGGCATCATGCACGAGTTGAGGCGCTGCTCTGTGGCCGTCTTTCCTCGCGTCATACATAGTATGAGGTGAAGCTGGCGCTGCCCCGCCGGTGGTGTCTGCTGTAATAATGGCGCACATTAGTTCCCCAATGCACGGCGCACAACAGAACAGCCGTACCTAGTTTGTTCCGCTACTGCCGCCGCCATGCGTATCGTCTGGTCGATATGGTACGCAATATTGGCGAGGTATTTGCTTGCCTCATTGGCCATGCGCAGCGCCTGAGCAAAGTTGAGGTGTGCTTGCTCCATTGCGTGCCGTTCTTTTTTCGTTGCGAGCCTTTCCGCCTCTGTTGCCTGCCGTTCGTTCTCCATTACCCGCCGCGCTTCCTTCATTGCTTGCCGTTCTTTCCTCGTTGTCCGCCATTCTTCCTCCAGTGTCTGCCGCATTTCCTCCATCACCCGCCGTGTTTGTTTGAATCGCCGTGCCTCTTCAGTGCCCAGGCATGTTGATCGACACGTCTCACCCGCCCTGTCGTGCTGATTTTGGTGTTGCCGTTGCTGCTGCTGTCGATCTTGTTGCTCCATGGCCTGCCTCTCCACACGAGCCTGACTATCCGGCGCATCCTGCATGCTAACCGACTTCGTCTGCGGTTCTGTGTTATCTGACCTCAATCGTTCGATCTCGCTGTACAGGCTGGCTAGCTTATTTCGGGTCGCTCCGTCGAGATTCGGCTCCGTCCCGCTGGGCTGCCGAGACTGGTACTGCTCCTGCATGGGCGAGGGCGCGGGCGCATCCGGGGAGAGTATTATTCTTATTATATCGCGCAAATCGGAGTTCTCAGCATCGAGATGGAGGATTCGCATGCTCGCCTCGAGAAGGATTTCATTTGCCTTGGAAGATGTCAGTGATCCTCTAGGTACGACGAAGGACGCGTTGAATATGGTCCCGGCGTCCAGCGACTCCTCCTCGGTCTTCAGCAAGCGACGAGCGAGAAACGTAGCGGCGTCCTGCCACGAAGAGAAGACGACCATACCCGCGCCGTTGGGGTAGTACTCGCGGTATGTGTTGGAGTCAAACACGATGAAGACCTTGCGTTCCGGTGCAGACTTCAGTGGGAGCTTCAGCACTGAGAGGATCTCCGGTGACGCAGTGATCACAGCGCCGGCAATGGGGCTGGCGATGTTGTTGAGGTGTTGCATCACGGTGAGGAAAGAATCCTCTGTGCGGCTGAGGTTGATAAGTGACTTGAGGTTTTGGCCGAGGCCATTGGTGGAGAGCGTCCAAGCGAAGTAGGGGAGTCCGGCCATTGGTTGGGTGTCAGTGTCGTCGACGAAGGGTTGAAACGGGGCACCGATGATATTCGTCACTTCGAGGTGTCTGTTGCGTTGGTAGTGCCGCGTGATGTCGATAATTTTCTGAGGGGGGTTTGGGTTGAGGGAAGGGTAGAGGACAGATTACTACGTACTACGAAGGTCTCGCGTGTGAGTAAACCACTGATGATCTTGCGGTTTTTCTTTCTGCTGAGGTACTCCGTGAACGCGAGACGGATGAAATTGGATGCGCAGAGCCCGCGCGAGGCCGCGCCGCTTGCGGAGTCGATGAGGACCTGCTGCGTCCCATCGTACGTCACGACCAACGGGCGCGGGAACGTGCGGAAGACTCGTTCGGTGCCCTCCTCGGTGGCCAGGCGCGTTTTGATCTTGTCGATCTCCCTTGCGATATCGTCTGTGGATGGGTTCCGCTGGATGTAGTTGTCGGGGATCAGGAATCGGCGCCGGTGTATAGGTTTATCGCCGGTGTAGCCATCGGTGCGGGTCATTTGGGAGGCGGATGGGCGGTAGAGGTTGGTCGGTCTGCAGCGCCGTCGCCCTCCGGAGTGTTATAAAGATGGGATTCTCTGTTGTATTGGATCCATTGAGCGCACAGGTAGCGTGTGTGTGACTCTGGCTGTTGTTGTTTTGGAGGTTGCTCTTGTGGGTGCCCATGTCCTTGTTTCGGGGTTGTTTTCTTTTTTAAAAAACACTTGTGGGCCCTTGACAAAGAAAAGAGGTCGTCGATACTTGTACAAAGTAATAGTGACACCCACAAGAGCAACCCTCGGAAACAACAACAGCCCGAGCCACAAGTTTCTACTCGGACCACTGATGATTCTACAGTCTATCTTTCCACTCTGTGAACGCGAGACGGGATGGACTGGATGCCGCACGCCGCGGCGCTGTCGCGGAAGTTTGTCGGTGAATGATTTTTTTCATTATTTTCCTTTTTTCTCTAAAATACTTGTAGGTGCTTGACAATAAAAAGAGGTAGTCGACGAAGCAATAGTGACACCCACAAGAGCAACCTCCTAAACAACAACAACATGTTTCGAATCAAACAACTGATGATTTCGCGGTCTGTCTTTCCATCAGAGTACTCTGAACGCGAGATGAATGAAAAGTGGACGTGCAGAGCCCGCACGGGGCCGCGGCGCTGGCAGAGTTGATGAGAAACTGCTGCGTTACATCGCACGTCACGACCAGCGGGCGCGGGAACGTGTGTCAGAGTTGCGTGGGCATTTGAATGCCCTCTAATTTGGTCCTTTGATAGGTGTATCGAAGTATATGAAGTTGGGAGAGACTGAGTGCGCGAGTTTTACATTACCTGTTGTTCTCCAGAGATCAAGAATTTGTCTTTGGCAACAACATTGCACTGCACTTTCCGTATCCATGCCATTCTGTAAGATCTCGCTAGACCTTAAACTAGCTGCCATCTGACTCCATAAGAGAGAATTACTTGATGCAACATGATGTATAGCGCAGATAAGACTTGGACAAGTTAATCATATTGGTATGTCTGAAGTTTGGGACACAAAAGATAATAGGACAACAATTCTGTAACTCTTTGCTTAGCACTGGCAAGAACTGCTTTGACAGGATCTGAGTTCTCATTAAGAAGTGACAAGATTGGAATAGTGAGAGTAACATTTGAGTTTGATGTGGGATTGAGATTGAAATAAATCCAGAAGAATCCCAGTTTTGCACCAGCAATTCCAGATTGTGGTTGTGTTAACTTCCTTTCTGGCAATGTCAACCATCCACATTGTTTCAAAAATCTTAATGTCATAAATTTCTGCAGGAGTGATGTAACTGTTATAGCAATCAATTGTGCAATTAATGAAGTGGGCACAGTAATGGGCCCTGAAGATCTGTAGATTCATTCTGAATCCACAAACCTCCAGGTATGTTCACTATACAATGTCTCAAATACTATTTATTCTGAACTCACAGATCTTCAGGTATTCTTGTCAGAAGCCAAACTTGTTCTTTCTTAGTTTAATTTTTTCTTCTGCATGGAACTAGCTGTGGTAGTTTACCTTTTTCTTCTTTGACTATGAAACAATCTTGCAGTTCTTGGGCCTTAAGAATATTGTCAGGTTCCACTGACCACAGGGGCTCAGGTCACTGGGTGAGTCCTTACTAGGCAGATACATGTGCTACATGTACAACAATGTCTGGAATAGTACATGTGAAGAACAAGTGCCAGGGGTCAAGAGTGAGTGAATTCTAGTAATAACAATCAAAAGGGTGGAGAGATACCAAAGACATGCAACAGGAGTAGAGCAAGTCTGGGGCTATTAGTGAGGGAGTGTGGAAGGCAATTAAGTCAAGACAAAGGTGGAGAATGAAACTGAGGATAAGAGTGAAGAGTCAAAGATTGAAGTCAGAGCCAAGTGGAGATAGGGGAAGATAAGCTGAGAGACACTTGGAGAAGAGAACTCAGGGAGGGAATTGAAACAAGAGAGGCAAGGCAAGAAGTTGAGAAAAAGAGTTAGATTGAGAGAGAAGAGGTACAAGATGAGTACAAGACAAAGTTGAATGAGATGAGTACAAGATGAGATAAGGAACCAAGATGCAAGATGAGACTAGAGATGACTAGGAAAAGCTCATTTTACAGCTGCTGGCTGCCAAGGACACTGCCAGAGACTCCTTGACTGATGCACCACCTTTAGAAGAGAGCAATGTGGGTGCCTCCCTTCCAATCCTGAAGCAGGATTTTTGGTCAAGTGATAGATGTAGAATACACCTCCACAAACTGGTTTCCATGTCTGTCTATAGAGAATGCTGATGCAGATCACTATATTGACCACTCAAAGACCAAATCTGTAAGCACCCTCTCAGACATACAAAATCCTCCTCCAAGCCTGCTCAGATGGTTTTTCCATGAATAACCCATGAACAATGCAAGAATAAGTGTGTGACATCAGTTTTTTGTTATTCTACAAGCGTAATACTCAGCCTAGAAATATCTAACAAATACAAGTACAAAGAATAGTATCTGGCTCAAATTTTACAATAGCTATAGAAATGCTTAATCTCACTGCAGAGAATGTACAGAATTTTTCTTGGTTTCTGTCTAAAAATTAAAATTGAATTGTGTTTGAATTTCAAGATAAAACAAGCCCCATGGGCCTGCATCAATGTTTTTTTTTCCCAAAACTTGAACCTTGTCCCAGGTGTAACACCAGAGCCACTCTAAACTCTTACAGGAAGTCACCTACTCTGCCGCTATGTTGACATGCCCAAGAAGGAAAGAAGATGTAAGCCGCAAGCCTTATCTCACGCTGGGAGCCGGCACTGTTAGTATATATATGCGTAGTCAAATATGTTTGTCCTCAGTCTCTTTATATATGACTGTTATTTTCGTACCTATACACGTAGTTCATATGTTTATCTAGCGTATGGTATTAGTTATGTAGATATTCGACGTTATTATGTTTGACTCAACCTCAGTCTCTTCATGAATGATCGAGCGTGCGATAGCGTATCGTGCTGTATATATATCTAATGCAGACAATACAAGTGAGAGAATGAAAAAAAAAAAAAAAAGAGGAAAAGAAAATCAGGCCTTCGTGGCCACCCTGATATGATCTCACGGTGTGATCACAGAGGGTCCCAAGTCCAACAGGCACTACACGTAGCCGCAGTTTACATTAAAGCCGCTGAGGATAGTCGAGGAAGGCGATGCGTTGTTTGGCCGTACTAGTCACAGTTTGCAAAAATGACATAATGGTACACGTCACGCGTTCTTGCCCATTTCTTCTCCCTGATCTGCTTCTGAGTCTACTTTCAAATCCCAATCGTTGTGTATATACTGAGGATTGCTGTTGTTCTTTGACTTTGTTTTCACTATGGACGGTCTCGTAGCCGAAATTCGCAAAATCCCACCAGTGACCCGTTTCTTATGTGGTTCGACGTTGGCGGTCACAGTTCCTCTGCTGATGAGAATGGTATCGGTTTACAAGCTCATATATACATACAGCCTTGCCTTCAAAAAATTACAGGTATGTTCTAGTTCTAAATATATTGCTGATGCTGATATTGCTAGAAAAGTTATGGAGATTATACACAAGTTTCTTCATTGGAGGTTCATCCATTTCCGCCATAATCTCTCCGTTATAGCTGAATCTCGTTTACGTATAGGCTCTGGAATTGAATTCATATTCAACCTCGTCTTCCTTTAGTAAGTAGGCTATCAACCTGGCACGAGTCGGATACTCATTGGATCTCTCAGCCGCAATGGAGAGCAGTTAGAAAGTGGTCCATACTCAAGGAGGTCGGCAGACCTGGCATATCAACTTTGGTTTGCCTGCGGATCCATTATAGTAAGATTTTAACTACATACCTGACTTCCGCGACATGTACCGACCCATAATTCTAGGCAGCCACAGTCCCAATCAAGGGCATGGTCTTCTTCCACCCTCTCCTAGTTTGCCTCACTTATCTCTCCTCTTCTTGCGCCCCACTGGGAGCCCAGACATCGCTCATGGGTTTTGTCACCGTTCCTGTCAAATACCTGCCTTATGTCATCATCGCGATGGACCTTCTTGTTGGTGGGCCCGGACATGCCGCTCAGGCTGTAGCAGGTGCTGTTGTGGGCCATGTTTGGTGGTGGGGTGTTTGGGGGTCTCAGCCTGGCTCGCGCGGCGGCTTGCTCCTTCCATATGCAACTGCTCCAATGTGGTTAAGGAACTTAGTTGGTGAGGGAGATGTTCCACCGCGAGGAGAGGCTGCGGCCAATGCGGGCAATGCAGGGGGTGTTCATATCGTCCCGCCTAGACGAACGTTGAACGGTTCAGGATCTGGTTCTGGTGGGAGTTCAGGGTCCCCTGGATATAATTGGGGCGCAGGAAGGACCTTGGGAAGTTCATGAGACGACCTTGGTCAAAGTGGCTATCTTCTGTATCACTATTTTCGTTGAGCTTTGAATTCAGAGTCGACTCAATTATAAAATATGTGGGATCTGCCTCTCCCGCCTCGACTCATTCAAGGTTATGTGAAGAACGACCTTGAGAAAGTACTATGCATTGTTTGGCCATAGTCACAATGACATAATGTTCCACGTCACGCGTTCTTGCCCAGTTCCCTCCCGGTCTACTCCTGAGTTTATTCGCAAATCCAAATCATTGTGTATATACTCGGTGTCACTGTTTTCTTCTTGACTTCATTATCATTATGGATGGTTTTGTGGCCACAATTCGCAAGATCCCGCCAGTAACCCGTTTCTTATGCGTTTCAACGTTGGCGCTTACCATTCCTCTGCGGATGAACATGATATCTTTGTACAACCTTATATATACATTTGACATCGCATTCAAAAATCTACAAGTGTGTTCCACTTCTCATGAGAGTGCTGATGCTAATGCCGATAGAAAAGTTATGGAGATAATACACAAGTCAAGTCCGTGCGTTTCCGTCAAAATCTCTCCGTTTGGGCTGGATCTAATGTATGTATAAGGCCCTGGCTTTGAATTCATCTTTGAACTCGTCTTTGTCTAGTAAGCAGGCTCAAGGCTTGGCACAGGTTGAATGCTTATTGGATTTTTTTAGTCGCAATGAATTAGAAAATGGTCCATATTCTAGAAGGTCGGCAGAACTCACATACCAACTCTTATTTGTCTGTGCAGCCATTATAGGAAGGATTAACATATTCGATCTCCACTATATTTACTGAACCAAATCTAGGTAGCTGAAGTCCTGATCCATGGCGTGGCTTTCCTCCACCCTCTCCTAGTTTGCATCACTTACCTAACAATAATGGATGATTTCCCAGTCCATTATAATTGACCATGAGCTACGCATCAGGCCTTTGGCCCAAGTCTTAGCAGTGGGGAGCTTCACTCCCTTGGGGGCTTCACTTCCTTGGGGGCTTCACCCCCAAACCCCCCTCTTAATTCCACCCCCAACCTTGCTTCGCTTGGTTAGGGCCTTGGTTGGCCAACTCAAGGCTTAAATCCAGCTTCAACCTCGCTTCACTCAGTCAAGGCCTCAGTTGGGGGGACTCAAGGCTTGGATCCAGCTTCAATCTCACTTTGTTTGGTTAAGGCCTTGATTGGGGGACTCAAGGCTTGAATCCAGCCTCAATCTCACTTCATTCGGTTTAGGCTTTGGTTGGGGGATTCAAGGCTTGAATCCAGCCTCAACCTTACTTTGTTCAGTTAAGGCCTCGGTTGGGGGACTCAAGGCTTGAATCCAGCCTCAACCTCACTTTGTTTGGTTAAGGCCTCAGTTGGGGGACTCAAGGCTTAAATCCAGCCTCAACCTCACTTTGTTTGGTTAAGGCCTCGGTTGAAGGGACTCAAGGCTTGGATCCAGCCTCAACCTCACTTTGTTAGGTTAAGGCCTTGTTTAGAGGGACTCAAGGCTTGGATCCAGCCTCAACCTCACTTCGTTCAGTTAAAGCCTTGGTTGGGGGGACTCAAGGCTTGGATCCAGCCTCAACCTCACTTCATTCAGTCAAGTCCTCAATTGAGGGGACTCAAGGCTTGGATCAAGCCTCAACCTCACTTCATAGAGGGGACTCAAGGCTCAGATCCAGCCTCAACCTCACTTTATTTGGTCAAGGCTTCAGCCATTCAGTTAAGGCTTTGGTTGGAGGGATTTAAGGCTCAGATTGTCACGACCCACTACCAACCTCCGGGACTTAGCCCCAGCCCTGGGACTCCAACCCCCCCCCCAAAATCATCCCCACGACCGCCCCGGGCCCAGACTGCTACCCAGCCAACCCCCTTCAGCAACCCCTTGGCCATCACCGGCCATCACCGCCATCAGCCACTGCCACCCCTGGCATTCCCCTGGCCATCATCACTGTGGCCGCCACATCAGCACTGGCTTTGGCTATCACACCGCCCATAACCGCCACATCAGCACCGGCACCGGCAACATCCGACACCCCCTGGCCCATGCCAAGACCCCCATTATGCATCACAATCATGCATCACCACCAACTCGACCTCTGCATGCCATGCCCTGCTCTCGCTCCCCTCCTCACCACCTAGCTGCTGCATGTCTCTGTGTTCCCAGTGCAAGACCTCTGCGCTGCATGACATGTCTCAACTCCCACCGCCGTTCTGCACAATCCCTGGGTCTCACTCCAAGCCCCAGTGCCACAACCTGCCACTGGAACCTGGGCCTGAGCCCCAGGGCCTACCTACTGCACAGTATATAAGTCGTAAAGTAGTAAGTAGTACTCTAGTCTTGATATTACTGTAACTCCCATATCATTTGTTGTGTTTGTCTCTGTCTTGTATTTTTGCATGTCCTGATCTCTATATTTTCACTCTGCTTCATTTCTTATTGTACTTGTCTCATATCTGCTCCGTTCATTGCCTCTATTTGTCTCCTACTCTAATTACACTCTGCTTTACTCATTATCTCTCTGTCAATCCTAAGTTCTCTTGTTTTTTCTGTCTCCGGCCTCCAGTCTCGACTTTCTCTGTTTCCCCTTCCCTTATCTTATCTCGACTCTTTCCTCTTTTGGCTTGTTTAATCTCTGCTCTGCCGCTTCCATCCCCAGGACTCGCTAAGTCCCTGCACTCGTCACCTCATTGAACCCTGGGACTTGCTCATGCACTGGTGCTCACTCATTCCACTCTCCTGTCTCTCCAGGACTTGCACCTATCTTCAGCACTCATCCTCCACCATCCCTGGCACTCACCCCCTACTCTGGCATTATAGGCAATCCCCTACCTACCCCTCCCACCCCACTTTGGTCTCCTACGCCCCGTGCTCCTACCGGTACTTTGCGTCTGTGAACACAGTGATCACCATGTAAGGTACTCGCCCAGTGGACTGAGCCTCCATGGTCAGTGGAACCTGACACAGATCCAGCCTCAACTTTACTTTATTCACATTCACTTAAGGCCTTGGTTGGAGAGCTCAAGGCTTGGATCCAGCCTCAACTTCACTTCATTCAGTTCAAACCTCAGTTGAAGGACTCAAGGCTGAGATCCAGCCTCAACCTCACTTGGCCTTGGACTCAAAGCTTGGTTCCAGCCTCAACCTCACTTTGTTGCATTAAGGCCTCAATTGGCCAGCTCAAGGCTTGGTTGGAGGGCTCAAGGCTTGGATTCAGCCTCAACCTCACTTTGTTTGG
>JAGGAQ010006123.1:0-35575 GCA_017657225.1 Termitomyces sp. T69sscA
AGCAGAGGGAAATCCAAAGAGAACAAGTCTAAGGATTCCCCGCTGCTTGGTGCGGCGCATCAGCGGGCGGCGGAGGCATGGGAACAACTGTACAGGTGACTGAAGCTAACCTTAACCTTGGATAATGTTCGAACAGGAGGGACGCGAAGTTCCGGGGATTTCATAAAAAGGAAATGACCTCTGGAGATCTCCGGAGGTCTAGAACAAGTCCTGGGGGTCTAGGGCAAGTCCCAGGGGTCCCGGGGGTGGCGTAGAATGTGTCCAAGAATGGAAATCAAATGGAAGTCCCCTGACACAGGCTCTGTTAGGTTCTGCTGACCATGGAGGCTCAGTCCACTGGGTGAATACCTTATGTGGTGATCACCATGTACACAGATGCAGAGCACTGGGAGGGGCGCGAGGTGCAGGAGACCAAAGCAGGGTGGGGGCGGTATGTGGGGGGAGTGCTGGTAGCGCCGGCGAGTGGGGCGAGTGCCAGGGAGGGTGGAAGACAAGTGCCGGGGGTTGGCACGAGTCCTGGGAGTACAAGGGGGCAGGACGAGCAAGCGCCGGTGAGCGAGCGAGTCCCGGGGATCAAAGAGATATCAGGTGCAGGGACTTAGCGAGTCCCGGGGATGAGAACAGAACCTGGGAAGTTAAGTGGCCGAAAGGGGAAAGAGTCAAAATAAGATAATGAGAGATGGAATAGATTAAGTTGAAGAGAGGAGCCAGGAACAGGAGAACCAAGAGAACTTAGAATAGAGAGGGAAGGAGAGCAATTAGAATAGATTAAGAGGACGAGACAAGTAGAGATGAGATAGAGAGACGATAAGAGACGAGTATAATGAGAAGAGAAGCAAGTTGAAATAATGAGACTGGAGCACACGAAAAAACGAGACGGGACGAGAACATGGCAAACAATATGAGGCTATGGTAATATCAAGACTAGAGTACCTACTTACTACTCTACAACTTATATACTACACAGTACGTAGGGTCCAGGGCTCAGGCCTGGGTTCCAGTGGCAGGTCACGGCACCAGGGCTTGGGGTGAGACCCAGGGGCTGCGTGGAACGGGGTGAGGTTGAGACATGTTGCGCGGTGCAGAGGTCTTGCACTGGAAATGCAGAGACACACGGTGGTGAGGAGGTGAGGAGGGAGCGGGAGCAGGGCGTGGCGTGCAGAGGTCGGGCGGCAGTGATGCATGATTGTGATGTGTGATGGGGGTCTCAGCATGGGCTGGGGGCAACGGGTGGTGCTGGCGCCAATGTGGTGGCTATGGGCGGCGTGATAGCCAAGACCGGCACTGATATGGCGGTCATGGCGGTGATTGCCAGGGATGCCGCAAGTGGCAGTGGCTGGTGGCATTGATGGTCGGTGATGGCCGGTGATGGCCAGAGGCTGCCGAGGAAGTTGGCTGGGTAGTGGTCCGGTCCTGGGGCAGTCATCAGGGTGGTTTTGAGAGGGTTGGAGTCCTAGGGCCGGGGCTGAATCCCGGGGGTTGGTAGTGGGTCATGACAGGCTCCAGTGGCGGGTCATGGCATTGGGGCATGGAGTGAGACCCAGGGATTGTACGGAATGGCGGTGGGGAGTTGAAACATGTTGCGCAGCATGGAGATCTTGCACTGGGAATGCAGAGACATGCAGCAGCTAGGTGGTGAGGAGGGAAGCGGGAGCGGGGCATGGTATGCAGAGGTCAGGTTAGCAGTGATGTGTGATCATAATGCGCAATGGGGGTCTTGGCACGGGCCAGGGGGGTTGGGTGTTGCTGGTGCCAGTGCTAATGTGGTGGTTATGGGCGGTGTGATAGCCAAGGCTGGCACTGATGTGGCGGTCATGGCAGTGATGACTAGGAGGATGCCGGGGGTGGCAGTGGCTGGTGGCGGTGATGGGTGGTAATGGCCGAGAGTTGCCAAAGGGGTTGGCCAGGTAGCAGTCCAGGCCCAGGGTGGTCGTGGGGGTTATTTTGGGGGTTTTGGAGTCCCAGGGGTCAGTAGCAGGTCATGACACCATTCTTCAGAGGCTTAGATCATAGCCAGCATTTCCTTGTTGTGGATCTTATAATTGTGCTCTACCATGTTCAGGCTCTTGGAGTAGAAGGCCACCAGATGCCACTTTCCATCATCCCAGGACTATTGCAATAAGACAGCTCTGGTAGCAAAGGTCAGAGCTGTCAGAGCTGTCAGATTCTATGTGGAAGGAAGAGTTGTTGTCTGGGAAAAGGAGAACAGGCCTGAAGGTGATGGCATGCTTGAGAGCATCAAAAGCAGTCTTCTCTGAGGATTTCCAGCTCCAAGTGGTGTTTTTTGCACTGAGATCAAATAGAGAGTGCACATGATGGGAGAAGTTCTGGATGAACCTCCAGTAGAAGTTGGTGAATCCTGAGAAGGCCTGCACCTCTTTCTTGTTCTTGGGCTCTGGCCACTCTGCCACACCTGCCACCTTCACTGGGTCTATCTCCACACCTCCATGTGAGATGATCAGCCCCAAATACTTGATCCAAGTCTGCTCCAACTCACACTTTGGTTTAAAATAGAGCTAGTGCTGGCTGAGGCATTCCAAGACAATATATATGACCCAGTGGTGCTCCTCAAGTGTTTTGGTGTAGATGATGTTGTCAAGGTATATGCACACTACACTCTCAGTAATGAGATCTTGAAAGATGTCATTCATCATTGTCTAGAAAGTGGCCAGGCTATTAGTGAGTCCAAAGAACATGACAAGCAATTTGAACAGCCCCCAGTTGGTCCAGAAGGCAGCCTTCTACTTGTTTCTTTCCTGAATGCGCAGGTTGTTATAATCTCACCAGACATCCAGTTTGGTGAAGTACCATGCTCCCCAGAGGTTATTGAAGGTTATTGATGAGCTTGGAGATGAGGGAGAGGAGGTAGCAATTCTCCACCATCATAGCATTAAGAATCCAGTAGCGCTAGACCAGCTGGAGGGAGCCATCCTTCTTTTTGATAACAAAGAACTGAAGAGGCCATTGGCAACTTAGAAGGGCAGATGCAATTGGAGTTCAGGTTCTCCTGAAGGAAGGCATTGAGCTCATCCTGTTCCTTAGGCACTAATGAGTAGACCCTACAGCTGGAGAGTTTAGAGTCTAGCATCAATTCAATGGCATAGTCTCACTGCTTGCGCTCTAGAAGTAAGTCAAAGGAAGCTTTAGAGAACACATCCTCAAAGCTGTGAAGACTGGAGCACCACATTTTGAAACACCCAGGGCAGAGAATTGATGGCAAATGCCTGGGCTAACTGCTGAGAGGTGGTTTGGCTGGCCTGGATCTCCTTGATGGGTAGCAGTGGGTGCAGGGTAGTTGCATAGATCTGGTCCCTGACTTCTACTGCCTCATCTGGAACCTCTGGGTGATGGATGCCATGGAACTCCCCTCCCAGCTCTTCCTCTGAGGCCCTGCTGCTGCTCCAATTGTCCTTGTATAGGGCCTCTCTACAGGAGAATGCCAGGGGCAGGGGGTCCAAGATGTCAAGGTCTGCAAAGAGGAGGTGGCCTGCATGGCAAGCCCAGATGGCTGCATGCTCTTGTGCTTCAGCCTGGTGCTCTTCTTTGATTTTGGTTGCACAAGTGAAACACCTCTGGGGACACTGGCTCATTGTTACCTTGCTCCAGGCACAGTCTACTTCTGAGTTGTGCTCTTGGAGCCAAGTGAAGCTAAGGATCATGTCTTGCTTGCCTAGGCTGGGGACTGCAGCAACTGCTTGTTTAGTGTGAGTCTGATAGTGGAATTAGGTCTATAAGAGAGCTGATGGCACCAGCTTCATTGGGTGTTCCATTGATGTTGAACACTAGAATGGGCTTAGAGAGTGACTACATGGTTAGCCCATGGCGTTTCACAAACTCCATGTCCAAAAACAGTCCCATTGCTCCACTATCCAGAAGGGCCGTGACCCAATCTCCATGTTGAGGTGCAGTAATTTTGCAAAGGGAGTGGAGGCCACCATGTATTGCCAGGGCAACTGGTGTTTTCAGGCCAGGGGACCATGCTGATGGAGCCTCACTAGCATGGAGGAGGATGGCTTGGAATCCAGAAGTGACATTGATACATCTGAGAGAGGACTTTGAGGTTCTTCTGTCTTAGAATAATTAGCGTTGGGGTGTGTATTTGCATTTTCTAATGACAGACATGTGAACCTATTAGTACCCAGCAACGGAGGTGTACACCTCATCCATTGCTTGACTAAAAATCCTCCTCCAAGCCCAGGAGGGGGGTGCATGCACCACTCTTCTCCAGGGCCAACTCTGGTGCCAGCTCATCTGGTGACAGGGCTCTGGCAGCATTCTTTGCAGCCAGCAGTTGCAGGAAAAGCTCCTCTTGCTCTGTAGTAGAGAAGTAGCACACCTCCATGCCCAGTAGGCAGTGCCATGCAAAGTGCCCAGGCTTTTTGCATTGCTAACACAGTAGCAGTGCAGAGTAATGTTTCCATGTGGTGTCTACATTCATGGGGATGCCTGGGGGTAGAGGTTATGGTGTGAGAGCAGCTGAAGCAGGAGCAGGCACTGAGTGCCATGGAGTGGAGTGCTGGAGACTTACCATTGGAGTGGAGCAGTGAGTGGGGTGTGTTCAGCATAGCTCCCATCAGATCTCCATGAGCTGCCATTGGTTCCAGGCTGTCACAACCCGCTACCAACCCCCGGGACTCCAACCCTCCCAAAACCACCCCCACGACCGCCCCGGGCCCAGACCGCCACCGGCCACCACTGGCCATCACCGGCCATCACCACCACAGCCACCACCACCTGCTGCATCCCCTGGCCATCACCGCCGTGACCACCACATCAGCACCGGGTCTCGGCTATCACACCGCCCATAGCCACCACATTAGCGCCGGCATCACCCATCACCCCCGGCCGTGCTGAGACCCCCATCACGCATCACGATCACGCATCACCGCTGACCTGACTCCCGCATGCCATGCCCCGCTCCCACTCCCCCCTCACCACCCCACTACCGCGTGTCTCTGCGTTTCCAGTGCGAGACCTTGGTGCCGCACAACATGTCTCAACCTCGCCCCGCACAGCCCCCGGGTCTCACCCCAAGCCCTGGCGCTGCGACCTGCCACTGGAACCCAGGCCTGAGCCCCGGACCCTACGTACTGCATAGTATATAAGTTGTAGAGTAGTAAGTAGGTACTCTAGTCTTGATATTACTGTAGCCTTGTATTGTTTGCCGTGTTCTTGTCTCTGTTTTGTTCTCTCACACGCCCTGGTCTCATTATTTCTACTTGCTTCTTTTCTCATCGTACTCATCTTGTTTTGTCTCTCTATCTTGTCTCTACTCGCCTTGTCCTCTCAATCTATTCTAATTGCTCTTCTCTCCCTCTCTATTCTAAGTTCTCTTGGTTCTTCCGTTCCTGACTCCTCTCATCAACTTAATCTATTCCATCTCTCATTATCTTATCTTGACTCTTTCCCCTTTTGGCCGCTTAGTTTCCCCGACTCTGTTTCCATCCCCGGGACTCGTTAAGTCCCCATGCCTGCTATCTCTTTGATCCCTGGGACTTGCTCGCTCACCAGCGCTCACTCATCCCATCCTCTTGTACCCTCGGGACTCGCGCCCACCCCCGGCACTTGTCCTCCACCCTCCCCAGCACTCGCCCCCCTCACTGGCGCTACTGGCACTCCCCCACATACCGCCCTGCCCCGCTTTGGTCTCCTATGCCTCGTGCCCTCCTGGTGCTCTGCATCTGTGTACACAGTGATCACCACGTAAGGTATTCGCCCAGTGGACTGAGCCCCCATGGTCAGTGGAACCTGACACAGGCCACCTTGTATCAAGAGGCAATCTGCTCATCACTATTCAGGCAGCTCTCAGCAAGGTTGTCAATGCACTCTATTAAGGTGGGGTGCAGGCCATCCTGTTAGAAAGCAGACCTAGAACAATATTAGATTATTCCCTCAGTCCGATTATAATTGACTGTATTAACTGTACCTAGAACAATATTAGATTATTCTATGGTTCAGTTAGTAAGTGTGCGATCTCTTCAGTAAGTATTGTAAACGTACCCCTCAGTCCGATTATAATTGACTGAGGGTTGCATTCTACAGTAGTCTAATATATATGTCCTAGGTGAACAATGGGTTCATTGTTCACCGTCCAGTGGTAATTGTGGCCTTGTGGCACAATGCAGAAATATTGGCCCTGTGGCCAGTGTGACGACTCGGAGTGTCTGTATGATATGTCAGCATCAAGATCCAACACATCCTGGAATGTGAGACACAGTTGAAGACTATCTTGATAGGCTTCTTGCTTGAATAATGCTTGGAAGGAGTCAATGTACTCATCCAGCATCTGCTTTCTCTGCTTGTACTGCTCTTTGTTGCACAGTGCTAGTGCAGCGGACTTGGCAGGATCAATTGGGAAGAACTCTGCTCAGAAATCCTTTTCAAAGGCAGCCCAGTCTGTAAAGCTCCCAACACCTCCAGGACATTGGAGCACATGCAGTGCATAGGTAGAGGCCCACCCAGCCTTCATGTAGGACAGCATCCAAGCTATCTTTAACATGTCAAAGTTGAAGACATCTCCTCTAAAGTGAATGTAGGTGAGGCAGGACTGGAGGAAACACTCCCCAGAGGTGTGGTTGCCATGATACATATCTGGAGCACCAGACATGGTATTTGTGCCTGGGGATCTGCTGGGGCTGTGTAAGGGCGACCTCTGGGAGTTGCAGCTCAATCACACAACTAGCAGAGAGCAATTTAAAGTTATATTAAGCATGATAGTCAACAATACAATAGTAACTAATTGCCTAGCAGAGGGAAATTCAAAGAGAACAATTTAAGGATTCCCACTGCTCAGTGCTGCACATCAGTGGGTGGCAGAGGTGTGGGTACAACTGTACAGGTGACTGGAGCTAACCTCAACCTTGAATAATGCTTGAACAGGGAATGCAGGAAGTTCTGAGGATTTCCTAAAAAGAAAACAACCTCCAGATCTCTGGGAGTCTAGAACAAGCTCCAGGGGTCTGGGGCAAGCCCTGGGGGTCTCAGGAAGTGGTGTAGGAGATGGGCTGGGGTGTAGTGAAGTGACAAAAATGGAAGTCAAATGGAAGTCCCCTCACAGTCCCAGGATCAAAAATAAGGCATGGAAATCTAACTAAGCTGAAAAAGAGAAGAGTCAAGACAAGAGAGAGATGAAAGATGAAAAGAGGCTAAGACCAGAAACAAGAGCAAAAGGAGGAATTTAGAGACTTGAGGCAGAGAAGCAGAGAAGCAGAGATGAATTGTACAAAGTATAAGACAAGTAGAGATGAGAGAGACAAGACAATACAAGATGAGTACAAGACAATATGAAATGAAACAGAGTTGAAACTAAAGGAGATCAAACTTATACAAGGGTAGGTAGTATGTTCCAGGGCACAGAGCCAAACCCTGGTGACAAGTCACAGCGCTGGAGCTCTCAATGAAGCTTGAAGATTGTGTAAGTCCTGAATGAATGTTGGCATGTATTGTGTGGTGCAAAGAAGACTATCAAACAAAGGGCCTTTCTTTGAGAGCATGGGAGGCATGGAATGTTGAGGAGGCAAGGAGTTAAGCAAGGGAGGGGGCATGGAGCATAGAGGTCAGATCAAGAGTGATGTGTGATCGTGATGCATGATGAACACCTTGGTAAGAGTCAGGGAAGGCTTTGGCACAGACCAGGGGAAGCACTAGGAATTGCCAATGCCAGCGTTGATGTGGCATCTGCGAGCAGTGATGGCCAAGGAGATGCTAAGGATGGCAGTGGCTGGTGACAGTGATGGCCAATGATGGCCAGGGGTTGCCAAGGGTGGCAGCAGTGGTTTCCAAAGGGATCAGTCATGTAGCAGTCTGAACCTGGGGCATCATAGTGTTAGGCTATAACCAGCAATTTGCAATGCAGTGCATTAATAGCACTGAGAACAGAATGTATTTTGTAGTCAACTAAATAAATAATGGTGTGTCAGACATACCTGAGAACAGAATGGACTAAGATAAGGGACGGTAGTGAACTACTGACTACAAGTAAAGGTGCATGATCACGTGTACCGTGACACTTGCCCCCCACTTGTAAGGCAGAGGGAAACAAGAAAAAAAGGTCAAGCCAAGTGTGAAACTTTCTGCTTGCACTGGCCCTTCCCCCAAAGCCTCTCATTCTCCCTAAATTCTTGAATGGCCTCCAGCGCATGAAGCATATTGTACTCTTTGAGCTATTTATCCTTGCTGTCATTATCCACCGTACCAAGAACTACATCACACCACCCCTGGTCTTGCACTCCCTCAGAATTTGTTCCATCTCCACCTCCTCACCTGTCTTCATTTGCACTGGCGGTGGGGGCAGCTGTTTCTGGCCCAAGATTGTATCTTTGTGTGCAGGTATCAGACACAAGATGTGGAACACATTGTGTATGGACCAGCTGTCCAGCAACTGCAATCGGTAAGCAGTATCTGAGATCTTCTGAGCCACACAGAAAGGACCAAATTTCTTGATATCCAGCTTGTGATTTGGCCTGTCAGAGTGTAGATCTGCCCACTCCAGGAAAACCTGGTTGCCCACCAAATAATCCAGGGCCTCATCTACCCACACATTGTAAAAGTGTTTCATCCTCATCGCAGCCAGCCCCAACAAACCTGCAACTCCTGCTGCACCTCCCAGATCTTCTCCAGCCTCTCGTCTGCTCTGGGTACCATCTGCAAATTGACTGGATCAACAAAAAATGTGGGATTGTATGTGTACTTGGCATAAAAGGGAGACATCCCTGTTGCTGTGCTCACTTGGTTATTATATGCAAACTCCACAAATGGCAGCCAATTGACCCAGTCATCCTGATAGTAGTCAATAAATGCATGTAAGTAAATCTCTAACTCTTTGTTTACATGTTCTGTTTGTCCATCAGATTGCGAGTGATGGGCCGTCAACAGTGCAGGTTTGATTCCCAGGCATTCCCACATCCACCTTGCATAATGTGCAACAAATTGTGGCTCCCGGTCCAACACAATGTTCTTTGGTGTGCTATGCAAGCACCAAACGTATTCTATGAAATTGTCACACATGCATGTAGCATCATCTGTGAACCATGCACACAAGAAGTGTGCTCATTTGGACAACTTATCCATGACAACTTGGATCATGTCATAGCCACGTGAGACAGGGAGTGGGCCCACATAGTCAGTAGAGATGTGTTGCTATGAGTTGTTTGGAACTTTCAAAGGTTGCAATGGTCCATGGAGCCTCGTCCATCTGGGCTTCACATGCTGACATACCCTGCACTCCTCAACATACTGACACACAAATTCTGATATACAGGGCCAGTAGTAGTTGCGTGCAATGAGTGCCAGTGAGTTCGCCTGCCTTGAATGTCCTGCTGGAATCAAATCATGATACAATTGCAGTATCCAGTGCTTGACATCCTCATTGTCCAGCACATACACTAAACCCCAAAAACTGCACCAGAACACCCTCCACCGTGAACTCCCACAAGCATGACTTCACCAATGCTGGAGCCTCCACCAGGTTGAGGACCTGTGCTAGTTTTGGATCGTGTGGAGTTGCCTCTCTGATCAGCTCAATGATGTATCCATCTGCCAAAATCTCTTGCACCACTGCCACCTTCAACACCACCTCCGACTGTCCACACTTGTCTAACTGCACTACCACACCCCTCTTCACCACCTGCTCTAGTGACAACAATGTCTCTTGAGCATTGTCGTGCTCACTCAGTGGAAGCTCATGGTCAGGGCATTGTGATAGCCCATTTGGCCCTGCACTGAGGCGCCCTGGTCTGTGATAAATTGTGAAGACAAACCTATTCAAGAACAAGCTCCACTGGGCCTGGCACCATGTGAAGTCCCTTGCTGTCATGAAGTATTCAAGTTCCAATGATCTGAGAAGATGTCAACAGAGAACCAGCTCCCTGCCAGATATAGATGCCAGACCTCAAATGCATGTATCACCAAGAGGAGCTCCTTATCATGAACATTGTAATTCCGCTCAGCTGGCTGCATTGACCTAGAGAAAAACGCTACCAAGCGCCAGTCACTATCACATGCCTTCTGCAACAACACTGTGCCCACTGCAAAGTCCAATGCATCAGTCTCTACCTGAAAACATGCCTCTGTGTCTAGCATTATCAGCACAGGTGCTGCAACAAATGCCGCCTTCAACCCATCAAATGCCTGTTGCTCCACCACCCTCCACCTCCACACATGATCCTTTCTCTTCAACTCTTCCAACAGTCTCATCAATGATACATAGTCCTCTACAAACTGGCAATAAAAATTACAAAAACCCAAGAACTAATTTATGTGCTGCACATTCTGTAGGGTCGGCCAATTTCTGACACCACTAACCTTCACTGAATCCATGCTAATCTGTCCAGGTGAGATTTTCATGCCTAAATAGTTAACCTCTGCAGTCCTGAAGCAGAAATTCTCTGGTTTGAGGAACAGGTCTGCCTAGCGCAGATGCCGCAAAATCTCTCAAATATGGTTGTCATGCAAGGCTGGGTCCTCCAAAAAGATGATAATATCATCCAAATAGAGGACCATGTAGACATCAACAAGATCATGAAACAGGTTGTTGATCATATGCTGGAAAGCCACTGGTGCATTGCGCAACCCAAACTGCATCACCAAAAATTTGAACTGACCATAGTGTATCCAAAAAGATGTTTTCCACTCATCACCTTCACACACACAGACATTATAATATCCCCATCGCATATCCAATGTCATGTGTTCAACACCCTGGCCACTTTCAGTTGATCCAACAACTTGGTAGTCAAAGGAATCAGGTATGCATCTGGTTTTGTTACAGCATTCATTGCCCAAAAGTTGATGACCAAGCGCAGGCTACCATCTTTTTTCTTGACGAAGAAAACAGGGGCCCCACATGGTGCACTGGACTGTTAGATGTAACCCTTTGCCAGATTATCATTGATAAACTCCTGCAAGGCCTTCAACTCTGCCAGCGCCAGTTGATACAATTTGCCTGGCATAGGAATGTCTGCTCCATCCACCAAATCAATGCCCAAGTTGTACTTCATGTGCATTGGCAGCTTCTTGGATTGTCTCTTGTCAAACACATTGAGGAACTCATGGAACTCCTGCAGCACTATCTCCTTCACCGTCCTCTTCTGCCTGCCCTGTCTCCCATTCTTCCCTTCCACCAAAACCTGCAAGAAACTATGCCCTGCAATGCCCCAAACCTCCATCAGTTGAGGACCCTCTGGGCCACACACCGACTCCAAATCTCACTTCTGCTCAAAACACACTGCCCCCCCATCACTTGTCACTTCTTCCTTTTGTGCCAGCTCCTTGTCAATTGCTGCCCTAGCCCACTGCACTGCCTCCTGCCGCTGCTCCTGGCAAGAACATGTCTGCCTTGTGCATGTGCATTTCAAGCCATGGAACCTCTCTGCCAGCACTGTCAACTTTGGTCGAGCTGTTGCCACCATCATGGACTTCGACTTCTGTGCACATGCCTCAAACAGCTGCTGCTCCTGTATACCCACTACACCATGCACCTTGGCCAGGCATGACTCCTTACAGTATACAGATGCAAAGTCCACTGTTGAACGGCCCCAGTCCAAATTGTCATCTCCAATATCCATGATGTTGCAGACCAATGTCTCTTCATAATCACTCACCATGACGCACAGGTGAACATTGTGAGTAATGAGGCCTGACTTGACCTTGGAGTTGTCAATTGTATGCAGTCACATTAGATGCCTCTTCAAAACCATTGACAACTTCTGCTTGGCAACAAAACGGGGGTTCACAAAGCAGCAACTTGCTCTGGAGTTGATCATTGCCCTCATGTCCACCAGCACTACACCGCTTCCACTCCACACCTGTAGTGTCACCAGCAATTCCAACGCAGCCTGATCCAACCATGGCATACAAGCATGAATCACTGCTATGTGTTTTGTCTTGTGCTACCTCATAACACTTGGCTCGCCTAAAATGGGACTGTTGCATGACACCCCAGCCACCTGCACATTCTTGCTCCTCATCACAGCCTGAACCTCCACCCAAATCATGGCCATCCATTGAGGGCACTGACCCACCAGATCCCTGGTTTTGTCACACTTAAGGCACCGTCGGTCCGCTGACAAACTAGGGCTGCCAGTTATATCACTCTCTTGCAATAACCCCAGCCAACTGGGACTGCACCGCTTTGGAGATGACGTCCATGAGCCTCTTCTCTGTTGGCTCCATTGCCATAGTTGCTAGGGACTCCCAATAAAACTTTCCTGGACTGAAGAAATTTTATTATCTTAGTCCAAGTGTGAGGCTATAACCAGCAATTTGCAACACGGCACATTTATAGCACTGAGAACAGAATGTATTTTGTAGTCAACTAAATAAATAACGGTGTGTCAGACATACCTAAGAACAGAATGAACTAAGATAAAGGACAGTAGTGAACTACTGACTACGAGTAAGGGTGCATGGTCACGTGTACCGTAACACATAGGGCTGGTTTAGAGAGGTGAGTCCTAGGGCCAAAGCTGAGTACCAGAGGTTGGCAGTGGGTCATGATAAAAGCCAGAAGACAACTCTGACTTACTAGGAACAGTCACAGCTCCTATGAGGGCAGTGTTGTAGAATGCATAGCAGAGCATCAAGAGAGGGCACCCCTGTGTAGTTCTATTGTGGATAGAGATCTAATCAGATGTGAAATTGTTGAATTTCAGTTTTATGCACCTGTTGTAGAGCATATGCTCAGCAAGCCAAATATAAGGTAGACAGAACACCATGCTCCTTCATGTTATGCAGCAAGTGCTCTTTGACAGTATTGGAGAAAGCCTCTTGAACATCAAGAAAGAGAACAGTGGTCACTTTACTTGCATGCCAAGCATCCTTAATCCTTGAGACCACTAAGTGCATGGTGTCAGTAGTGTTGCAACCTGGTCAGCCTCTGAACTGCCCTGCAAAGAACAGCCTATGTATCTCTGTAAGGTACAAGAGGTCAGCCATGGCGAGAGTAGAGAGGAGCTTTCTGATTGTGTTGAGAAGGCCAATGGGCCTGTAGGCCTTGATGAAGTCATAGGCTGGCTTTTAATGTTTGTGAAGGACCAGAGTAGTAAACTCCAACCAGCATAGGTGGTATATGTCTAGTTCAAAAACTGCACAGAAAATTAAATAAAGGTGGTAAGGAGAATATCACAGCACCACTTCAGAACAATGTTTAGAATGCCATTGAGGTCAGCCACCTTGAGCAGTAGTAACCCTCAATAGCCACTGTAATCTATTTATGGGAGAATTAGGGGGAGTCAGAAAAAAGGGTCAAGTACACTGTTTGGGGGATGGAGGGAGAAGAGGGAGGAGGGGGGGGGGAGAATGACTCAGCTAGTACTGCTGCTTTCTCCTCATTGGTAGTATTGGTAGTTGCCACAAAGAGATTCTTGTCACTCATGATTCTGAGGCTTGGTACTCTGTTGTAGGCAAAGTTCCATAGTTCATTAACAGTGTACTTGTTGGCCAGGTAGATCTGGTGAGGATCAATATTTTTGAGCCACTTTCTCCAGTGAGATTCCTTTGCTGACCAGATTGCTGACTTTATTTTGCAGACCAAGTGAAAGGCCTCAGCCTTTGTGGAGTGGCAGGGGATATCTCTGAACTTGAATGTCATATTGCATGCATGGCATCTCTGAGCCTTAAGCATTTTGAGATCATTGTGCCACCAGCATTTGGTGTGCAGACAAGGTTTTCTGAGAGAAACAACATTGTCTCTGGTAGCAATCTCATGGAGGATAGTAGAAAGGTCAGTGACTTTACAGTCAAAAGCTTCCTTTGATACTATGTGTGTATCAGGAGAGCATGCATTCAGTTGCTCCATCAGAGCTTCTTTGAAGGCAGTCTAGTCAACAGAGTCAAAGCCACTGGAAGGAAAGGCAGAGGAGCAAGAAACTGGAAGCTCAATCTCTGTGACTATGGGCATATGGTCCACCAGGGAGGAACAAAGCAAGGCATCAATGTCATATTAATATCTGAATGAGATTTCAAGACATTGTTTGAGTGGGTCCAGCAGTCTGCTGAGGTTTGGAGAGTGGATATCTGTCAGAGAACTTCTATTTTGGTTTACATTGACATCTACTCAATTCACTCTGTTACACTTCAGCCCATCTGTTGCGCCACTCCTCTAGACCTCTGGAGATTTTCAGAAATCTTCAGAGGTCATTTTCTTTTTGGAAAACCTTCAAAACTTCCTGCACTCATTGTTCAAGCCTTATCAGGTTAAGGTTAGCTTGTACGGGTGACCTCCAGAAGTTGCAGCTCAATTACAAAACTAGCAGAGGGAAATCTGAAGTTATATTAAGCATGATAATCAATGTTACAATAGTAACTAGTCACCTAGCAGAGAGAAATCTAAAAAGAACAAGTCTAAGGATCCCCACTGCTTGGTATGGCACATCAGTGGGAGGTGGAGGCATGAGAATAACTGTACATGTGACCGAAGCTAACCTTAATCTTGGATAATGCTCAAACAGGGAGTGTGGGAAGTTCTGGGAGTTTTAAAAGGAAACAACCTCCAGAGATCTCCAGGGGTCTAGAGCAAGCCCCAAAGGTCCCAGGGAGTGGTGTAGGAGGTGGGCTAGAGTGTAGTGAAGTGAAGTGCCAAGATGGAAGTCAAATAAAAGTCCCTTGACATAGCTCCAGTCATCTATACAGTTGTTCTCATGCCTCTGCTGCTCACTGATGTGCTGTACTAAGCAGCAAGGATCTTTAGACTTGTTCTCTTTGGATTTCCCTCCACTAGGTGATTAGTTACCATTGTATTGTTGATTATCATTCCAAATATACTTTGAATTCTCCTCTGCTAGTTGTGTGATTGAGCTGCAACTCCCAGAGGTCACCCTTACAGTATCTCTGGAGAGAGTGCCAAAACTATATCATAATCAGATAGAAGGTTCAGCAGAAGCTGAATAAAGTCTCTAGGCATGAACAGGCAGTGGTTATCACCAGCTCCCAGAGAGAGTGGTGGCAACTGAAGTCACCAAGCCACTCCATATGATTGGTGGGCAATGGATGAACAATATAAAGAGAAGAGAAAAGAAAAGATGAAAGAGAGAGCAACACCTCATGTGGCTGCTGTCATTGTAAACATTGATGACTGAGAGGTGCCCAAATTTGCCTGTAAATATGACTGCCATTATATTTGTGGACTTCACAAGGAGTTGGGTGTATGCATCTGTAGAGATGTTCATGTTCATGAAGTGCCCAGCTGTCAAGGGACTTCCATTCAACTTCCATTTCTTGGCACTTTGCTATGCCCCACCCACCTCCTACGCTACTCTGGGGGACCCCCAGGGCTTGCTCTAGACCCCTGGAGATCACCAGAGGTCATTTCTTCTTTAGGAAACCCTCAGAACTTCCTGTACTTCCTGTTTGAGCCTTGTTCAAAATTAAGGTTAGCTCTGGTCAACTGTACAGTTGTTCCCATGCCTCCGCTGCCTGCTGATGCGCTGCACCAAGCAGTGGAGATCCTTAGACTTGTTCTCTTTGGATTCCCCTCTGCTAGGTGATTAGTTACCATTGTATTGTTGATTATCATGCCTAATATAAGTTTGGATTCCCCTCTGCTAGTTGTGTGATTGAGCCACAACTCCTGGAGGTTGCCCTTACACCAGCTGGTCAAGGAATGGCTCTTGAATAGACAATGTTGTTTTCTGTGACTATTCAACTCATTCATCCACTACTAGTCACCTCTTGACATGGGTAGTCCTCAACCTTTCTACAATATTGATCTAGCTTGCTGCACTACCAGTCATCATCTACGAAGTAAGTGAAAGATGTAACGTTGAAACTTGACTAACATATCACACTTCCGAAAATGAGTGATTGCAGTCTTTGGGACAACTGCTTTCAGGGTGGCTGTTTTCAGTGATTTCGTCCAGACTGCTCGTGACGGTTATCCATTGCAGGCAAGAATAGTCAGTCCATCGTTCTTGTGGTGATATCCTAATGGACTTCTTGGCCTCCTGTCGTGATCCTCCATAGCCTCGGACATATCCTCTTCCTGCTGGTCTGCTGTGTCTTTCATTGTGATATCTGTGTTACATTTCGCTGTAGAGCTCTTCCCCAGGAATGAAAGCGCTGTAAGAATTATATTAGAATGTCAGGTTTCCCAAGTGGGAGTACTGACCCTACTAGGGTAGCCTCGCCCGAGACATAGTCCCAGAAACATTCGAGTGCCCATATCGCCCAGAACCCAGGCTCCACTGGATAGTTCCGGGGACGACAACATCCATCATGACCCGACCCTGATGTGCATGGCGACTCTGGCGACCTCGCTCCCTCCAAGAGACAGTAACAATCTCGTTTGCTGCTCGCAGAACTGTCGGTATGTGTCGTCATTGGTGCCTAATCTGTCGGTCGGACAGCGACTGACATGACATGCGCGAGCACGACAAGGTTGATGGATCGTGCTTTCATCGTGGGTGGGAATGTCGGGTGAGGTCAAGACCTCGTCGATAATATCCAGCTCATGCATCCAGCGTACGATATCAGGAAGCGGACGAATGATGCCAATCGCTCCACAAGTCCAGTGGCGGCATGGGCGGCTCCGGCTCCCTTCATCACGCCCTCAGCGAGGTCGGATAGTGTCTCGACTCGGCGACGCCGGTGAGGCCAGTGAGGGACTTTAACAGCGTTGAGGACACGACGGGTGAAAGTGGGTCAAGAGATGGATGTGTGTGGGTTACTGAAGGCTGGGAGCGCTGCGGATTACGCCGCTGTTTGATGATTTCTGCCGCGGGTTGTTCGGTTCTTTCTCGCAGTGTTCGCCGGTCGGACGTGTGCTTGAGCATGGTTCTCTGTTTCTGTGCCTGCGCTTGGGCGCTGGATGGTGGCAGAGGCATGACAAAGCTGAATCCCCACACGTTGTTTGCTGAAATAGAGATATTGGCAGACGACGCGCGACGGCACCAAACTCGTCTGGGTAACAACAACAGGGATTCTGGAATCCTTCCGTGCCTGAAGGGAGCGTGGTTGTTGCCCAATGCGACGATTTCCGTACCTTCTTGTGGAAACCAGTGAAGAAACAGCATGTGTCGATCGATGCGGTGTGTTCTGCCTCGATCACGTCACTGGTTGGACAAAGTTGCTGGGTTTGACATGTGCCTGCGGGTGGGATGCGGTATTGGGCCATCGTTGCTTCAAGGAATACCTGGCGGGCAACATATTCAGTGTTCGAGAACGTGGGCAATGGCGAGTAGGTCCGCGCGATGATATGACGCGGGTTCTCCGTTCGCGATTGATGGGTGTGTGAGGCTTTATAGCGACTACCATAACGATAGACCCCTTCGACTTTCCCGTTCTTAATACTCGTGGTACCAGATGATTTGTTGAAAGGACTGAAGACGGAGTAAAAGATAAGCGAAATTCAAGATTTGCCTCGAGCAAAGGGCAAGAGGCAAACGATGTGGCCGCGGCGTATCGAGCTCACGTGACGTCATTTCCTCTCTCCCCTACATGCGGATCCTGACCTGGAACATCGTATGTCCCCGCCAGCCGCACAAAAGCCGCTAATCGTCCCAGCAGAACGGAGTCCGCACCCTCGCCCAATACCACCCGTGAGCGCCCACAACACGCGTGCTCGCCCCCCTAACGCCCGACAGATGGAACACCCTGCCCAGCTTTACAGCCATCCTCGACGCCCTCGGCGCCGACATCCTCTGTTTCCAGGGTAAGCCCGCCCGGCCCGCGCCCGCCCGAATCTGACACCCAAGCAGAACTCAAATCCTCGCGCACGGCCCTCCCGAAGCCGATCGCGCTCCCAGACGCGTACGACGCCTTCTTCTCGTTCCCGCGCACGAAGACGGGGTACTCGGGCGTGGGCACGTACGTGCGCGCGCGGTGCGCGGTGCCGCGCGCCGCGGAGGAGGGGCTCTGCGGCGTCGTGCAGCCGCGGCCGCCGCTCGCGCCGGAGGAGCGCGTGTCCGCCGCGCGCGCGTACCCGCAGTGCGTGCTCGCGGATGCTGGCGTCGACATCGACTTTGTGGAAGTCGACGGCGAGGGCCGCGCGCTGGTGCTTGATTTTGGGCTGTTTGTGCTCGTGAATGTGTACTGCCCGAACGACGGCGCGGGGACGGGGGAGCGCAGCCGGTTCAAGGCGGCGTTCCATGCGGTGTTGGAGGCGCGTGTGAGGGGGCTTGTGGGGGAGGGGCGGGAGGTGGTGCTTGTGGGGGATTTGAATGCGTGCGCGGCGGTGGTTGATCACTGTGAGGGCGCGCTGATGGTGGCGAGGGGGCGCGCGGAGGGGTTGGAGGGCGAGGAGGGCTTCTGGGGGACCGCGTGTCGGAGGTGGATGCGCGATTTTTTGGTGCCTGAGGACGGCGGTGTGGGGTTTATGGTGGATGTCACGAGGCGCTTTTGGCCGGATCGCAAGGGCATGTATACCTGTGAGTCAAGTCCTTGTGCCTTCAGCCTCTGAATGCTTTTGTAGGCTGGAACACGAAGATTTCGGCGCGCGAGTCTAATTACGGTACACGGATAGACTATGTTATGGTCACACGCGGGCTGCTCCCCTGGGTCAAAGCCGCCGATATCCAGCCGCACATCAAAGGCAGCGACCACTGTCCCGTCTACGTCGACCTCCACGACGAGATTGTCGACTCGAACGGAGACACGATCAGACTCCAGGACGTCATGCGCGCACAGACCACCGAACCCCCGAGGATCGCGTCGAGGTTCTGGGACGAGTATTCAGGGAAACAGAGGCTCCTCCAGCAGTTCTTTGGGAAGCCGCACGCAGTCTCCCCGCCTCTACCCGCCTCGAGTCCACCGAAAGAGCCTTCCGCGACACCGACACCGTCGTCCTCGAGCGAGCCCTCGCCATCGCCCGTCAAGCGCAAATTGACGGCAGACTCGCTGTCCCGCCGGCCCCCTGCCAAGAAAAAACAAAAGCAGACCCAGGCGCGCGGACAGGCGACTCTCGCTTCGTTCTTTGCGAAACCGCCGAGGGATACCAGCGTCGTCGTCGACGTCGACGCGGAGGACGTGTCCCCCCTCGAGGCAGCGACGCCGTCGGCGAGCAGCGACTCGAAACACGCGTGGTCGAGCATCATGGCGCCCGTGCAGCCTCCGCGGTGCGTCGTCCACGGGGAGCCGGCGCGGGAGCTGACGGTGACCAAGCCCGGCCCTAACAAGGGCAAAAAGTTTTTTATCTGTTCACGGTGAGGCTTTCGTCTTCTTATGCCGTCGTCGTTGACGCGCACCGCAGGCCGGTTGGGCCGGGGTACGACAAAGGGCGCGCGGAGAGACGGAGGGAAGACGTCGACGCCACGTGGCGGTGCGACTTTTTCAAATGGTCGAGCGAGGCGCGGCGCGAGATGAGGTCGTCGTAGTGTAGTTGTATGTAACGCACGCGTGACAACCTCGCAATGTGACGCGCGTGACGGTGTCCCGAAAACTTGTTTCCGCTACGATGCTTGCGCGCGGCGGCCCGTCTCTGCTGTCCCCGGTCGCACGCCAGCGCCGGCACGTCTCCAAGCTCACGCCGTTCTGGAAGAAGAAGCTCGAGGCGAAGGACATCAAGCGCGATGCGCAGGGAAATATTATATTTAAGAAGAAGGAGCAGAGTCCCGGGGCGTTCAAGCCGCTCAGCGCGGCGCAGCTGACGCACGAGCTGTTCCAGTCGGCCCAGCGGAGGGAGCTCGATTTGCCGGCGTTTGCACCGGTGCGCATGACCGCGCCGCTTCTCTGCCGAGGCTGACCTGTGGCTAGGTGCAACAGCTGGTCGGCAAGGCGACTGCGTTCCCGGTCATCAGGAACGACCCCGCGCGCATATACGGTCTGCCCAAGAAGATGCTGCTCGAGGTCCGTCGTGCCGTGCTTTGCGCTGCCAGCCTAACATCACGCGACAGTTCCGCATTCTCTCCAGGCCGTGCTCGGTGGTGCGCACCGTCACCGTCGACGCGGCCCAGCTCCTCGACGACGCAAAGACAAAGTCGAGTCTCGATACCCGCGTGGTGCTTAGTACGTATCCACACACCGCGCTCCAGGCACCACTAAGCATAACACGCAGCCGGGCGCGCCGGGTGCGGCAAGAGCTTTCTGATGCTCCAGCTCGTCGAGCACTGCATCACGAACGAGTGGATCGTCATCTACATCCCCCGAGGTGCGCTGCCCCCTATCTCTGACCCCGCGCGCCGGCTCACGGCCCGCACAGCAAAGAAGCTCGTCGACTCGAGCACGCCGCACGAGTACGACCTGCGCACGCGCACGTACCTCCAGCCCGCGTTCACCCTCGAGACCCTCCAGCGCGTCCTCGCCGCCAACTACGCCAAGCTCGCGACGCTCACGACGCGCAAGAAGCACGCCCTCGAGAAGCGCGAGGTGCCCCTCGGCACCAACCTCGTCGACCTCGTCGCCATCGCGGTCAAAGAGCCGCCGCTCGCCCCCGTCATTTTCGAGACGCTGTTGAGGGAGCTCAGCGCGCAGACCAAGTACGCTGCCGTCTGCACTCGCGGCTTTGCGCGCTGATTCTGATTGCGTGTTGTTGCAGGAACCCGGTCTTGTTCGCCGTGGACGACTTCCAGGCGCTGTACTGCCGCACGGCGTACCGCGATCCCCACTTTGTCCCCATCAGACCGTACCACCTCTCCCTCCCGCGCACGATCATGGAGTACGCCGCGGGCAAAAAGTCCTTCGTGCGTCCCCCCCCTCCCTCTTCTCTTGTCTTTTTTTTTTTTTCTCGGTGAGGCACGGTGACTGACACGACACAGGCAAAGGGCGCCTTCGTCGGCGCCGTCACCGCGTCCGACACGCAGTACAAGCTCCCGCTCGAGCTCAGAGACGCGCTCGCGCTCCCGCACGAGCGCTTCGACTCGCCGTACGATAGGCGCTCGCGGCCCCTCGTCGAGTACACCGCGGGCCTCCGCGCGCTCGGCGTCCCCGAGCAGCTCAGCGTCGCGGAGGCCGCGTCGTTGTACGAGGTGTGGAAGGACGACCGGGCGCTGGTTTCTTGTGCGTTGTGTTCCCTGCTCCCTTCCTTCCTTCCTTCCTTCCCTTGGCGACGGGCTGATTTGTGCACAGCGATGCATGACGAGGCGTTCTTGTCAAAGTATACAGAGTCGAATGGGAACCCGCGCGATTTTGTGTGGAAGGGGCTGTTGGCGACGTTTGATTCGTAGATGTGGAGTGTGGGGTTGGCTTTTTTTTTCTTCTGTGTGTGTGTGTGGTAAAATTACTGAATTTAATTGGTTAATTAACATGGACTGGCGCTTGGTGCGCCGGCGGCTGGAGCTTGGTAGCTCGAGTATGCACACCTCGTCCGCGCAGACTTCTCACGATGGCCCGGACACAACCGCCACATGCGGACGTATGTGACCAGCACCCTCAGTTGATTGTATATCGAGCTGGGGGTGGGTCCATACTCCTGCATGTCCGCTCGCAAGCGGGGAAACGTCATTTCGCGCTTGCTCTCTTGTTCCAATGATTGCTCGGTACTCAATCAAACTGCGACGGATGAGTCAGTCGCTCAGCTGGCGGTTGCTTCTGGTCGTTTGGGCACAACATCGTTTCGCACTTGCTCCCCTTGTTACATGAGATGATCATTGCTTAATGTTCGATTATATTTTGACCGACGAGTCGCTTTCGCGTTCGCCGCTGGCAAATGAGGGAATACCGGGAGCTCACAGAGCTGGTTCCCGGAAGTTGATGTTCTCGTCCTCGCGCGAGAAATTTGCGGCTGTGGCGTTATACTAAAGATACCAGGCGGGAGTCGATTGCTGTAGTTGTGGTTGTGATTTTTTCCTGTGTGTGTGGTAATTGGTTAGAAACATGTGAAACGTCGGTTGGAGTCGGAACTTTGTTCAAAAAAAAATTCTTCTTCTTCTTGGTGACGTTGGACGTCGCGTCTACATGCTGTAGTCACTGATCGTTTTTAGCACACCGTGCGGGAATTTCCCAATGTTCAATTCCACCAATGACTTGCTTCCGCCGAGGGGAATGCCGGGGAGGTGGCCCCCGAATGTTGGTATTCTCGCGCCCGAGAATTACGGCTATGTAATGTCGTTATACTAAGGGGTGGGAGAGTGGGTGGCGCGAGTACGTAGAACTATCAAGCCGCGTAACGAGAGAGCAATCTGTTCGAGCTACATACCACGGCTTGACGCTTTTCGTCTGTCTCGTGAGAGTATACGAACTTTAACCTACCTTTAACCCAAATCTTACTTTCTTATCCTACGTCCGATTCTCGTTCTGGGGTCTCGTAGGAAACCAGATGTGGACGGAAGGTATGCGCGGATGGGTGGGAGAAAGACTGGTATCCATGACGTGGTCACGCTGTCCTCGCTCCTTCACATAGCCAAGGTCCCAGTTGCATTCGACAACGAGAAATCGCTGTTAGTCACGGGTAGTTTGCTATGGTATTCTCGCGTCACGCCGCTCACTTTCTCAAGGTTGCCCATCCATCACTGGTCGACACTGAGAAAGTAAGTCTTGCTATATTGTGTCCTCTCATCGTTTGCGCGTACTATCCTAGGCATCTCTTATTATTTGTTGACCTTGATAGGCCTTTCTTTCATCGCTTTCGGTATCACGTGTTTTTCGGACTTACATCGTCGAAACTCGCATACAGCCTCAGTTGCTTCTTGTCCTTCGACGTGCATCTGAGGCTGTAAGTCCGCCAGTTTTCCTCTCATACCTGGACCTATGACTTATAGCATTACATAGCACTGTTTTTACTTTCTCATTTGCGTCATAGGTACATCAATATAGTTGCTTCTTGTCCTTCGACGTGCATCTGAGGCTCACTGTTTTTACTTTCTCATTTGCGTCATAGGTCCAGGTCTATCATTATTGTCACTACGTACGTAACATGACAATTGTTCATCCATTAATAGTCGACACGAGAAATCATCGCGTATTGTTGTTACTAGTGTCTAGTTCCGGCCGGCAGAGGACAGTCGGCACGCATGCTACATGCGCCGGCGTGCGTGATCACTGTTCCAATGACTGTTCTAGATCGTACTACTACTTGACCCCCAGGTCTAGACAGCATGGTGGTGTGGTGGACACGATTGCTATGCGCCTTGGGGAAGAAACATACCCTCAAGCTACTTTCAGACGAGCTTAACACGACTTGTCGTCACGAAGCTTTTTTGAGCAGTGCTTCGATGATGTGATGTTCCGAAGAGAAACGAGCGATGTCAATACAGCACTTTTCATAACGATAGGCCCCTTTGGAGTGGTGCCGTATCCGATAATGACATCGGGATCAGACAAATAACTAAACAAGACGGACTCAAAGGGGTCTACCTGTCGTAATGAAAAGTGCTGTAACACACAACATCTGGGTAGTGCCGTCCTGCAGATGTATTCGGGTCGGCAAAATCAAAGCCGATGATGCATTCAATCATCCGCAGCTTGCATAGGAGAAACAACCCCTGGTGTCGCCTTAGTCTATGAATGACAATGATGTTTTTTTTTGCTTGGAGAGTCTACAACTGAACTAGCACGTCTTCTTCTAACCAACAAGTTACTACCCACACCAAGGACCTGGCAGGCCGGCGATCGGAGTAACTCGCAATGTTTCCTTTCTTCCCGGGGCATATCGTGGACAGCCTTGGCAGAATCGGGGGTCACTTGACTCCAAGTTTGTAATAAAGCATATCTCGAGAGATGAACTCGTCACCGTGGATGATAAATTACTGGAGCCAGAACAGAACTTACCCACAGAAATGAAGGATTACCAGATGGAGAAATCCCGGGGTCAGTATATTCTCTCACACACTGCATTTCTTCTCTGACACGTACGCCCAGATGGATCGTACGCACAAAATAACTGAATCTCGATACATATATCAATGGAAGTTAGTGCCTTATGCATAAGTATCACAAGCAAATCTGACTAAGGAAAAAAGATATGACATGTCCTATGAACTCAATCAAGAAGGGAACCCGAAAACTGATACCAATGGTTGACGAGCAGACGCAATTTGGCTTTCGGCGGCCGCTCATCAGATGGTCACTGGGAAGTCATCCACCACCATAACATACAATTCGAGACATAGTTGGACGTCGAACTCTTCGTAGAATACCCTGCACACTGTCACTGGAGGCTTCGAAATCAGCGGAAGAGACCAAGGATGGCAAGAAACTTGACGAGCATTCGGAGGGTAGAAAAGTCGGCCAGCAAGCAGATGGACGCTGCACATGATGCATTGCTCCATCTCGTAGCGGAGCAACGAGAAAGAATCTTTCAGAGAAGAGAAATCAAGTCGGATCTTCAATTTATCCGATTGGTACTTGCTGTGAGCTACATGTCTTACTATGTCAACTTCAAAGGAGTGCTATTCAGATTAGAGACCTTGGCCCTGTGAGAGAGCCTGGGATCGTCAGCTGCAGCTACCATCAGGTTCAAGTCATATTATTGAATGTTCGACATATTAAAGTTCATCGATGGCAATTCTTTTATATCGAAGCTTAAATATCAAGGTCAGACAATACTCATGTCATTCAGCGCTTCTCTCTGCTAATACCTTTTGATGATCCTCCGCAGACACCGGTATGTCATCCAATTTACCGCGGTCAGAATCAAGTTGACTGATATCGATGGTGCCACCGTCAGTTACACGACCGAAGAGCCATAGAGAGAACTGCTATGGAGACTTAAGATTTCTGTCCGTAAACGATAATGGAAAGATATATACAGTTAGCATGTGCTTTGTAATAAAGAACAACTACATTATGATTGGTTATCTTATACTCAGGACGAGCTTTCATTGTGCTGGAGAGAAAGACGAGACGATATCAGATTTATGTGTGTATGCGAATGGATTTAATCGAATGCGATCAGAGAAAGTTTCATCAGAACCACGAAAGGAAAAGACGAATGCCTGTCTACAGCGAAGGCGAAGGTTACCGAGTCTCAATGACATGGGGATTGTTTGGTGGAGCTTACGATATTGTTACATAGTTAGTCCAGCGGGAAAAGCAAAAAAAAAAAGAAAAAAAAAAACAAGGTTATCTCCGCAAGGCCTTGAAGAACTGGACGGAACACTATTTGAAAGAAAACAGAATTAGATGGGCCAGGGTTGGAGGCATTGAAGCAGGTTTTTTCCGGAAGCCGGCAGCCCATTCCTGACGAGAACGCGTGGCGTTCAAGCGCCAATCTTATTTTCTGGATGTTCAGGACAGCGAGGCGATGATCTACAGTGGTCTCAACTTGAGACAACTTCAATCTACAGAATTTAAATTTCTGCGTGTGTAAGCGGACGCCGTCCCACTTCACTGAACACGAGCCAATAACAGGGACAAGGTGTATTTGAAGAATAATCCGTAAAAGACATAATCATCTCCCTTTGTATAGTATCTCCTCGATCTGAGACACGCAATCGTCCATCTCTTGCCAAGATCACGGAACCAGACCGATCGCTTGTAAGCTGTAAGCGGCACGCTGACAGTGTGTGGTAAAATTACTGAATCTAATTAGTTGATGCATGCGGACTTGCAGCTTGAAGCTTGAAGCGTCCTTCGGCGCCGTATGGAGCTTGACCTTGCCGCTGAATGTTCCTTGACGTTCCACACGCACACGCCGTAAGTAGTCAATCCGCCGGCGGCATCTTGTGATCGTTCGAGCACACAATGCGGAGGGGTACCGGGGATGGGAGAGCTCACACAGCCGGTCCCCAGTCCCCGAGAGCTGATTGATATTCTCGGATTGATATTCTCGTCCCGCGCCCGTACGGCTAGTGACATTATAGGAGGGAGTCGATCACTGTGGTGGTTCCCTCCCCCCCCCCTCAAGAAAAAATTCTTTTCTTCTTCTTCTTGATTCTTCTTGGTGACGTTGGACGTTGCGTCCACACGCTGTTGTTGTGCTCGGAAATGTCAGCTGTCCCCTCCCCCCTCCCCAAAGTCCTTGATTGACGGTGGTCAATACAGGACCTTTACTCATACAAGAAAGAATTTTTCGAGTGTGGCGCATACCATAATCACATCACGGTTGCTCTTATAGATCCAGAGACAGGCTTGCTCGAGACAAATCGACAAGGCGCCATGACTACACATACCGACAGTTCTGCGAGACATTGAAGGACGTGGGGCAGCAAACGAGATTGTTACCATCATTCGTAGGAGCGAAGACGCCAAAGTCGCCATGCACATCGGGGTCATGATAGATGATGTCGTCGAAATTATTCATTGGAGCCTGGAGTGTGGGCTATATGGGCACCTTGATGTTGCTAGAGCTGCAGAGGCGCCGAACTTGGGGGATGTCGTCTTTATTTGGATTCCCTTTAGTTGTTCATGAGAACATCATAACGATGGCATATTGGTGATAGTTTGAGATTGTCATTGGAGGGTCGCAACACACAAGATCAAAGACTGCAGGAGACGAAAAGAGTAGACACAGAATTATCAGGTTTTCCGACCACATCATAAACTTGCCACTGGACACTGAAGTACGCCAATCATATAAAGGTCTAGAAAGGTCAACGTATCATACAGACACTTTACGAAGCACACTCAACCGGAGTGATTGATAGTACAATTTGCTAAAGGGCGACCATGAAACACAACAAATGATATGATAGGGTAGGTAGCTTGAATGGGAATTCGGTGACCAGAGATTATACAAACTATTGAATACTCCAAATGAGCATAAAAGCACTAGATAAACGAAGAAAATCTCGCCTTACAATGAGAACAAAGAATAACGGCTCTTTCTCAAAATTCTATGACAAACACAGCAGACACTAGAGAGGCTGTTACCTCCCTGGTACTTCTTTCACCTCCACACAATTCGCCAGAATTCCTAAACATCCTCAGCAAGATATCGCTCTGGCATCAGCATGCACCCGTGACTGCAGCACAAATCTCCTCTCGCCCTCTGTCATCTTCAACTCTGACGTAGTCGAGGACAAAGTCGAAGACTTTGACAGCACCAACCCATCTGGCACATGGATAAAAGAGATAGGATTGCAGCTGCTATAGTGACTCTCCGCACTAGGTGGCGGCCAAGCAAATGGGGAAGGGCCAACGGATGACTTCGCCGCTCAGAGGTGAGAAGGTGTGTGTGAAATAGATGCAGCCGATTTTGTTGCAGGATGTTTGTGATATGAAATTTGAGATTCTTCTTCGATACGCGGCCGCATCGTATCTTCCTTTGAGCCAGTGACACCGAGGGCATCCCAGACGGTGGGTCGCGGATGAGTTCACCGGTCTATACGTCGCGAAGAAAGGCCGCAGATACCTGATGAGGATGTTCACGAGCGAGCGTAATCAGCACTAGACGTAGCGGTACGAGGAAACACGCGCACTCCGTGTAGAGCTCTTTATCCCGCTCGCCTGCGTCTCCAATGAAGATGAAACGTATCTCAGGAAAGGAGTCGAGCACGTCGACTATACTTGCACGCTTGCACGTCGCAAGTGCATTGAGCAGGTCGTGTAAGATTGAGCGGCCAGCGTGAAACTTCGACCTGGAGGCAGACGCGAAATGTGGAAGAACTGGTTTACGATGGGAAAAGGCTCGAACGGTCCATTCGACTGTGTTCCAGAGAATAGGCAAGGCCCAAGGTATTCATCCCCATAGCGACGTGTGACCACTCTCCAATGACAGGAATGATACTTTACGTTCTGGAAAACAATACGGGCACCCTACAATATTTTCGACAACACGACAATATCATCAATATCTGATATGACACTGATCGGCAAACGGGGGATAGTGACGGGCAAGGGTATTTCTCTGCAAGACTGGTACGTCCTGGACATTCTTGAGAACAGCGGTGGCTGGGGAACCATTCCTGTTAGGGCTGTTCGATGACGCAAGTATAATATGGATTTGCGCAGCAATAAATCATGTTCCTCAAGTTTATTCCTGATATGGAGGATTAAGAATTATGCTTGAAAGTTACCGTCAGCATCGGTAACAACGTCCTATGCGCAACAGTACCATAGCCGCCAGTTTGTTCTTTGATGGACTCTTTCTCGTTCGGTAATGCAAAGAGGTTGGATGCAAGATGGTGGACCAATCACATGATGTCGTCGACCAGTCGACAGGGTCACCTGATCCTGACAGGGGTCGACATCCGGGTGCTGGACATTGGCCACTTCCCAACGATTTGGCCTGATTTGACGCGCACTTACTCCTTATCTTGAGACAAGAGGCAGGTCATATATGACCCTGCCGGCAACTGCTGTAAATCGTTGGAGTCTCACTCCCGTGGTCGTTGACATGTTACCAGCTTTGATTCGACAGAAGAGTACATATCTTCACAAGCGTCCACTTCTGAGGCTTCCTCATATATAACCATGTCTCATGATAATCACGGATGCTGAATGGCTCCGTATCGGACTCACTTGGCCCTGAAAGAATTTTACGTATCCATCGATTTTTTTCGCAGATCCGTGTGGCTTGTGTCGAAGTCATGAGTACTGGTCATGACATGTAATATTTCGCTCATGATTCTACGTAGACGGAACAGCCAGAGACGCTGGGACGACATGCCGTGGGAAACGGAACAAGTGGCTTCTGTCTTCGGCATGTACAAGACCATTTCATCAGTTCCGAGCTTGAGACTGATACTGACGAAAAGTATGTGCCATTGTCAAACCTTCCCGGGTCTGTCTTACATGCACAGTGATTTCCGTCAGATAAAGGATTTCCATCCAGCAGTGACGTGCGCGGACTCATATGGATTCTCTCCAATGCCGTAGATTCAAGACTCACATAGCCCGTCACGTCCCCTTGAAAATCTTTATATATTGTAGTATACATCGCACTCCATTTCAATAGGTCACACAACGTCAGAACATACAATTGCTCCCTGGCCCTTGCAAATTCATCAGAACCTTCCTCCATGGAAATATCCTTGACCGCTATCAACGATCGCGTCCCGCCGTACTTACAACCCGATTTCTGTTTCTGAATTACTCTCAAGCATGCCTTAGACGCTATAAAGATGACTCGCCCGCAGGATGGCCTTCACTATGTACTCCCTCATGGCGACCGTCATTATAGCCGCATGCATACTTGCCCTCTTCCTCTACCTCAAACGCCTTGGAAATCATAGGCGTTTACCGCTCCCTCCCGGGCCCAAGAAACTCCCAATCGTCGGTAACCTTCTCGACATGCCTAAAAGTTTCGAATGGATCACGTACCACAACTGGTGCAAGGTATTTGGTTGAAATCCCTGGTGGCATATCATGGTGAAACTCCGCTGACAATTTATGAAGATTCCGAAATCATCCATCTCGACATCGCGGGGACCTCAATTATCGTCCTTGATAACGCTCAGGTTGCCACAGAGCTTTTGGAACGGAGATCTGCGATATACTCTAGTAGGTATAGACTATCTCCATTTAATTCAGTAAGAGATTGATCTCAATCTACTTCAAAGGCCAAAGATCACTATGATTGAATTAATGGGCTAGGGTTCTGCTGTATCTGTTCGGCCATACGGTCAGGTCCATTCACTGGTCGCTTTAGATCCTTCTCTGACAATATTTATTTCTGTACCAGGGGAATTATGGTACGTGACGAACAATCCGTACTCATTGTCTGGTGGGCTCAATGAACCCTTTCCAGGCGCCAATCTAGACGACTCCTGCATCGCGAATTCCATCAAACTGCCTCTGTGCGTTTCCACCCTCACGAGCTGAAGGCCACCCGTGCCCTTCTCAGGCGCCTCCTGGTGTCATCTGACGATATCATGGAGGAACTCCTCCAGTCAGTCAGGGCACATAATTTCCGTTGTTGGCGTGCAATGCTTATTTAATTTGTCCTTTTCTTTTCTTTTGTTCTTTTTTTGTTGGAACTCTAGGATGGCAGGCGAAATCATCATGTCGATCACATACGGGATCGAGGTCGACTCGAAAGATGACCGTACATTCGCACTGCAAAAGAAGGCGTCCGCGGGTTCCAGATCGCCGCAGTGCCAGGTACCTTCCTCGTCGACTCAATACCAATCCTCCGATACATCCCGGACTGGATGCCGTTCGCTGAATTCAAACGCCAAGCAAGATACTGGCGCGCACTGGTCAGCGATATGCTTAACAAGCCCTATGATGCGGCCAAAATTGACATCGTCAGTCGAAAAGTCATTTTCCTATATTGATCTCGTCTCCCTGAATTGGATGATGATAAAAAGGAAAGGGGAAATGCCAAACCGTCTTTCATGTTGAGTTGCCTGCAGAATATGGATTCATCGAGGGACGCGGGGTCTCAAGAAGATGCCATAAGATCGACAGCTGGGACAATGTATGGCGGTGAGCCCAAATCTTATCTCGACTTTATATAGAGAAGCCAACCCCTTCCTGTCTCAATGCAGCTGGCTCTGACACTGTGCGTCATATCTGCACAGGTGACTCACGTCCTGACACTTCTCCATTGTAAAGACTGCGTCGGCCATCGCAACAGGCATCCTTGGGTTGCTCACCAATCCTCAGGCGTTTAAGAAAGCCCAAGACGAAATCGGCCGTGTTATTGGCCCTGACGATCTCCCATCTTTCGACGACGAGAGCTCTTTACCTTACATTACAGCAATCACGAAAGAAACTCTGAGATGGAGAGAATTTACCCCAATCGGTATGGATCCCACTTTGCTTCATAAAGCATAAATTATATATATCTCCTTTGACCCATCGATTGTCGAGTAGCTCTACCCCACCTCCTTGAGGCCGATGACGAATATAATGGATACCGGCTTCCTAAAGGGTCGATCATTGTACCAAATGCCTGGTAAGCACTACAACTCACTAAAGTATAGTGTCCTTCGCAATGGATGCATTGATCCTGGTCGAAAGGGCCATGCTTCACGACGAAACTATCTACCCACAACCTTTTGAATTTAACCCCGACAGGTGGATCAAAGACGGAAAGCTTGACCCAAACGTAAGGGACCCGATGCATGCAGCCTTTGGTTTTGGAAGGAGGTACGAGATAGTCCTTGACGTCATGTGCTCATGAACTCGCGGACACGTTTTTCGCAGGGTATGTCCCGGGCGGTTCATGGCCTATTCAGCTGTCTGGATCTGGCTTCTGTGATCGCTGCATTTGACATTGATAAGGCACGGGATGCAAATGGCAATGTTATGGAACCGTCACATGAATATTGTTCTGCCTTGGTGTGGTAGGTCCAAGACATGTTTTCCGCCGATTCCTCGTCGATTTGATGTCTGGTTTTATCTATTTAGTAAGCCTCTGCCTTTCAGGTGTTCCATCACGCCACGATCAAAGAGAATAGATAATTTGATCAAGGCATCGGCCAATGAGGAGGGCTTCGTTTGTTGAGTGGAGATGTTGTGCAAGGTAGGTCATTAACATGGCTCTCGTTTACACTTCTTTGATATATTGATGTTTCATATCAGGAGGTCTCAAGATTCTTTAACGTTCATTGGCAGTCTCACAGCGAAATAATTTGACAAAGTAAAGCACCAAGGCTTACCATCTGATCTTCGGGCACCATAGAAAGCTATCATGTAATTCCATTCGAAATCGTTCTTGAATATTAGAATCTAAATACCGTACTGAATGTCGAGGTCAATCTTTGAGATCCCTCTCAGGCTACAGAATACTCCGATTCCCGTATGAGATGAATTACCGTTACAAAACAAATCAAGAGTGATCCAACAAATCATGCCGAGGAAAAAGGAGCAAGAAGTTTGAAAGCTCCTAGATACAGTAACAGCAGATCTTTGAGGTGTCGCACAATTCTTCATGTGAGGATGTACGGCTCGGTTAACAATCAGTGTAGCCATTGTTGACATTCTGTTGTCATAGATCAATTAAATCAATCACAGGGAACCATATACCATTGTGTTAAGACTTCTGAATTATTTTGGCCTTTCTTAGATTACGCTGGCATAACAGGTTTCCATATGCATATACCAGGAATCATCAGTCAGTTGTTTCCCAGTCGATTTTCACACCCAGTACAATATTGCTTTAACATCACTATATGCCTGGATTGATTTCGCCTGATCGTAAGATCTATTCAAAGCTTCTTTTGTTCCGTTTTCTCTGCTGTCCGAAAATTGCGCATCGATGGATATCCGGAATCCAGCGCAGGGATGCGAGAAAAACAAGGCGAAACCACGCACAATCAGTTCATGATGTGCCTATTATGTGGGCGTCGAAGAAGCAGACCAGTCTTTGTGTCAAATACTACCGCCAGTCTCGTATACAGAGCCAAAGGAGACCAAAGGTTACTGATAGATTTGGTTGATCAAGCGCATGGACAGCCTTAAGACATATATATTTCCTCTCGAATATTTACAAATGGGAAAGAGTCGGAGCTTTAGTGACAATCTGAAGTTGATCCGAAATCCAATTTCCCGCCTCTCTTGACAACCGTCTTTTGAGTTACTTATACTGGCTACAAGAGCCCTGAATGTGACGGGTAGAGCGATATTCTTCAACTTCAGAGCTTCTCAACGTTGGCCCTTGGTAAGTCCATCAGCACTCATCACCGTTCACACGGAAAATACAAGATATGCCAAGGACGAGTGATTTTCAATATAACGCTGATTGGTCCGATTCCTTGGATTTAGGAGATGACAAAACGGCTTTTACAGAACGGCTTTCAGAGGCCAAATCTGGCAATTCAGGTCAAGGCACGAAGGGAGGAATCTTACCTCTCACAAATTTGCTGGGGATAGCGGTTATCTAACTCGCCATGAGTGTTGTACTCTCTCCGTCGACCTGGAAGCTCAAATTGTGCATTATGGGCAATATGCCACCGTCTTTGAGCGCCTCGTTCCTAATTCCACGCTTCTGTGCGGACGAAAGGCTCAATCCATGATAGGAAGCTTATTGGAGCAGATGAATGATGCCAGCATCAGGTATTTGGAGTCCCGCACTTATTCTTGATAGTTTCTGCGATACCATCTAGGCTTACTTACTAGCAGACTTGACTATGTTGGCATAGTAAACAAGTATTGAAAAATAAATTCAGTACGGATATCGGCTTCATTGTTAGAGGGTGCTGCACCGTTAGTCTGCACTCCGTCTGATTCATGAAGTCAAAATTGTTCAGAACTCTATCCGGAGTATCTCTGATTATTACACCCCATGTATGATGTTTGAATAAATGGAAAGAAGGATTTAAGCACTGATGAGCATATCTGGAACTCACATAAGGGTAAAACAATGACTATCAATGGATCCACATACTTACCAAATGCTTGCAGAATTTACTTCTTCCTTCCGATTGCTATTCTGATGGCAAAGCATTGATACCAAAACATTTTATATGCGCTCCTAATGGCTGTCGGAATCGATGACTAGTCGACGGCTCACCTGGCCAGTTCCCTATAAGATGGATTCTGGTACAAAGGGGTTTCTTTTCTTTTGAAGGCTCGATTATTACTTCTAATCCTCTTACACTTGCATGCGCTTACGATTTCTTGGAATTGAAAGGCATCGGCCTTTATCTTCCATTCTTGTTCTTAAATATCCCACACCCTGTCACAGATGCGCCATGAAGTGATGTCGACAACCGTCGATCCGGGTTCTTCTTTCTCATTTCGCTGTGAACCGACGTTTTGGCTAATGCATGCGGGGATCAAACTGACTCTTGCCAGACAGTTATTTGGGCGCACTTAGTTCTTTGTCCTGTCGATGTACGTATCTCACCCAATTGATCTGCTCTTTCCTGGCTGTTGAATCCACAATCTAGTTAGTAGTCCATCAATCTTCGTGGTCGTCATCAGAAAGGCAAAATTACTCAGAAGCATTTCCAGTTCCGTGTACTGTACGGCATGAAGACTATCCACCCCACCCTCCCTCAGGAGCTCATCGACGCCATTGTCGACGCCAGTGCCAAGGACAGAGAGACACTGAAAGCCCTCTCTATCGCCTCAAAATCGTGTCTTCGTCGATGTCGGAAACATCTCTTCCGTTCAGTTGAATTCTCGGCAGATCGTGGCGAAGATATTCTTGCGAAGTACCACGAAAGTTTTCGAACCATCATCGCTCGTGATCCACGAGTACAGACTTACGTCGAAAAACTTGTCGTTCGAGACATTGAGATGTCCAGCGCTCCTGAAAATCGTTGGATGATCACCAATGCACAATTCCATGAAACACTCTACCTTTTGGGACCCCATCTCAAGCGCTTCACCTTTATCGCAGATAACTACGTGTGGAATACGTTCCCCGCCAGCTTCAAGCTGGCCTTCATGTCCATTTTTGCCTCGCCCTCTCTCACATCTGTCCGTCTGCAAGGCCTTGAAGCTATTCCCAAAGCATGTTGCGTTTCATTCGGCACTCAGATGGTCGACTTGACGATCGTGACATCCAGCTTTACTCACACAGTAGATCCTGATCTTCCTCCTATAATGCATGGCAGAGTTACTCCCCCTAAGTTATATTGGCTACATCTAGAAGACGTCAATGAAAGAAGTATCAATGTTTTGATCGACGCTTGGTTACCTGCTCCATTACAGGGGCATGGTAGGCCACTCTTCCCCTGCCTTACTGCCTTGAGCATTGGCCCTCCGGACGAAGATGCTCTCGGCCCTATTTGGGAACTCATCCAGGCGGGACGGGAGACCATTCAATACTTCCATTGGGACTACGCTTATCGAAGCCAAGGTACGTTGACTGTTGATACAGTTCTTTGAACCGTGTTTATGATTTCGAGTAGCACGGCCGTTAAACACGGTGCCTTTGAACTTGAATATAATGGAAAAGCTCTTCGCGATCAGATATGAGGTCACTTTCTACCCGGACGACGAAATTGAAGCGATGCCTCACCCACCTGACCATTTCGACGGACTTATTTCCTTGCTTCGAACAGTCAAGCCTGGTACTATTCAGCAAATCGATGTTAAAGTGGACTTCAAAGATTTTGGCGATGCCACGGAATCTCTGCAAGGGCACAACGGGTGGAGCGTTTTGGACTGCCTTCTTGCGTCAGAATCCTTCGATCAGATCTATCAGTTCACCGTGCAGCTAGATCTCGAAACATTCTTGAGTGAGGACGATATCGATGTCGACACAGATCTCATGGCAAGAAAGGCGGAGATAAAGGCTCTTCTGGAAGCACGCCTTCCATCACTGTTGACTCTGAACTCCTATACGTTCATATTTACAGTGGAACGTCAAAGAATATGAACACGAATGGGTTGAAACCTTGATGAACAGGCGAGATTCAGTTCAATAATTCACTTCCTTACTTCCTTTATGTCAATGTATCTCATAGTAGTATCTTGATTAGTCACTTGAGGTGTAATATGTCATCGACTATCCTGCAGTTGGACCATTTGCATGGGAAACGCGTCCAAGCACGTGTTCGGTGAGAAAGATCATACGACCGTCGAGCTCATTTGTACGCGAAAATGCTGTTAACCGCATGTCGGTGCTACTTGAACGATAAGGACTTTGGAGGACACAAAACTAGCCGTGGCTTCAAGCTGCCACAAGACCACGATTCATGAATTTGCGCTATGTCCGAAGAGCTCACGTTTTGACTATAGAGCAGACATCGAACAAGTGGCTTATCACCGTTTCCGAACTGGTAAAGTATACACCATCTCGACGTGAGCAGTCCTCAACCTTTCTACGACATCGCTCTCGCTCGTCTCGCTCGTTGTCCCACTAGCAGTGAGGGAAAGATGTAATGTTGAAATTTGACACATATCACAGTTCCGAAAACGAATTATTGTA
>JAGGAQ010006124.1:0-35511 GCA_017657225.1 Termitomyces sp. T69sscA
CCTTTCCTCTCCCCGGCACTCGTCTCGCCCACCGGCACTCCCGGCACCCTCCCACGCACCCTTCCCCGCCCCGCTTCAGTCTCCTATGCCTCGCGCTACTCCCGGTGCTCTGTGTTTGTACATGGTGGATAGCCGCAAGGTGGATTCGCCCAGTAGACTGAGCCCCCGAGGTCAGCGGAACCTGACATTCTCCTGGCCTGTGCCAAGGCCTCCTCCAGCTCTCACCAAGACATCCATCATGCATCACAACCACACATCACCTCCAGTCTGACCTCCACATGACATGCTCCATTCCTGCTCACCTCCTTGCCTTATTGCCATTCCATGCCTCTGTGCTCCCAAAACAAAGCCTTCCTTTGAGAGCTTCCTTTGCACCACATGACATGCATTGGCAACTGCCGCCCTCTTGCACAATTCCCATGCTTCATCTCAAGTCTCAGTGCCACAACTCATCACCAGGGCCCAGACCTGTGCCCTGGAGCCTACTTACCATCCAGTACATAAGTCATAGAGTAGCATCAAGTACTCTAGTCTTGATATTGCCATGTTTCTGTCTCTAGTTTTGTGTTTCATTCTCATTTCTTAGTCTCTTGTGTTGTGGTTTCCAGTTTTCCGACTTATCTCATTTTTGTTTTGTACTTGTCTTGTATTGTTTCATGTCTCTCATCTCTACTTGTCTCATATCTCTCTCAATCTAATCTCTGCTTTTTTCTCTCTCTGCCTCAAGTCTCTAAGTCTCATACTCTCTTCCCTCTCTCTCTCTCTTTTCTCATCTTGGTTTCATCCCGTTCCATTTCCCATTCCATCTCTTGTCTTGACTCTTTCCTTTTTTGGCTTAGTTAGATATCCATGCCCCTATCTCCAATCCTGGGACTCACCAAGTCCCCTTTGCTCACCTCAGTCTCTTGCTCCCCAGCTTCAGGACTTGTTCTTGCCCCAGCACTCACCCTCCACCCTTCCCTCACACTCTTGGGACTTGCTCTCATCCTAGCACTTGTCTTCCAACCCTCTTCCACACCTCCAGCACTCACACTCGGCAGAATTAAACTGTAGTAAAGTGGCTATGGGGTGTAACCAGCACACTTGAAAAGGTGTCCAGCCAGAGTAGCTGCTGGAGTGTCTGTAAATTGATTCCTAGATATAGTATAGCATAGACATAGATGATACCCATGTAAGACACGTTGAATACAAGGGCTTCAGCCACATCACAAAACAAAACAAGAGAAAACAAGAGAAAATTTGACAACAGAAAGCTACCTTGGTACAAGCACAAAAAACTTACTAGATAGGCTGAAGATTCCAGGTGCAACCAGCAAGTTTCTGTGATACTGTATGTACAACTACAGTACAGTCAAGCAAAGGATACGCACTTCTCTATCAGCACCCAGCAGGTTCTCTTTCTCTGAATGGAACAAGATCCTTCATAGGAAAAAAGTATGTTTCAACTCCTTCTACATTCTTAACTCATGGAGAACTTAGGGCACTTTCTGATACTTGGGCTCTGTGGAGTAGCTGGTAATGGAATTTGATCATATTTCAGGTGGAAGAGCTGAGTTGTTGGCAATGATAACAAGCTTTGTAATAGTGACAGGCTTGGAGTATTTGCCAAGTCTGAACTCCTCAACAAGGCTATCAAGTCACTGCATGATTGCTTGTTCACCTCCACTTGGTGTCATTAAGGCCAACTGTTCAATTGTGACATTCTGTGACATTGGACAATCTTCTTGCAATCTGCTCATGAGAATGTTCCTCAGTGGCTTGAGTGTTGGAGGCTTCATTGGTTGTTTAGCTAGACAATAGAGACATTTAGAGCTTGGCACATTTTGCAGCTGCATTTCATATTTTGTATTTGATGGATTAGGGAATTTTGAAATTAAATGTCTAAAAAGTCAATTGTCACAGGTTAGTCCTGCAATAAATACTTGCAATGAAATGCATCAGTTGTAGGCAAAAATGATGATCTACTCTGATTAAACTGTACATAGGTATGTGGTGCAACATTTCATATTATGAGTTAGAACAATCAATACATTTGATTTAAAACATGCTTGACAAGAACTGAACAAATCTCACCCATCTCCCTCTTAAGTAGGATGTCTGTCTTATCTTGTGGGACAGTAGATATCCTGATCTTAATTATATCTTGGATTCTATCATGATGTATGTACTGGACATAAGCCACAGTCAATGTCAAGTTCCGCTGACCATGGGGGCTCAGACTACTGAGCGAATCCTTATATGGCATGCACAATGTCCACAAATGCAGCGGTACTGTCAGGAGCATGGAGCATGTGAGACTGGGGCAGAGCCAGAGATGTGAGTGGCAGTCAAGCAGGGGATCACCAGTCATGCCAGGGCAAGAGTGTGAGTGCTGGGGATGAAGAGGGGGGTTGTAAGACAAATGCCAGGGTGGGCATGAGTCCTGGGGATGTGAGGGTAGGGTGGAAGACAAGCACTGGTGTGTGAGTGAGTCCCAGGGCTGGTGAACAGATAGCTAGGGTGAGCAAGGAAACTCAGCAAGTCCTGGGATAAAAGATAAGGGGCACAGAGATCTAATCAAGCCAAAAGGGGAAATAGTCAAGATGAGAGATGGAAGGGAAAATGAAACAATTTGAGACTAAGGCGAGGGAAGAGAGAGGAGAGGAGAAAGCAAGAGACTTAAAGACTTGAAGCAGAGAGAAAGAGAGAGAAGCAGAGTTTAGATTGAGAGATATGAGATGAGTAGAGATGAGAAAGATGAGATGATATGAGATGAGTACAAAATGAAAATGAGATAAGTTGAAAAACAGAAACTGGAACACATGGAACTAGAAAACAGAAACAAAACATGAAACTAGAGACAAAAGTACGGCAATATCAAGACTAGAGTACTAGATGCTACTCTACAACTTATATACAAGATAGTACATAGGCCCTGGGGCACAGGTCTTGCAGCCTGGGAATCATGCAAGGTGGTGGTGGTGGTTGGTGCATGTCATGCAGTGCAAAGGAAGCTCCTCAAAGGAAGGCCTTGCTTTGGGAGCATATAGGCATAGAATGGCAGTGGAAGTGGGTTGTGGTGTGCAAAGGTTGGATCAGGAGTGATGCATGGTTGTGATGCGTGATGGGCATCTCAGTGGTAGCTAAAGGAGGCTTTGGCTTGGGCTAGAGAAAGCACCAGAGGTTGCTGGAGCTGGTGTAAGGGCGATCTCCGGGAGTTGCAGCTCAATCACACAATGAGCAGAGGAAAATCCAAAGTTATATTAGACATGGTAATCAATGATACAGTGGTAACTAATCACAGAGGCATGGGAACAACTGTACAGGTGACCAGAGCTAACTTTAACCTTGAATAATGTTCAAACAGGAAGTACAGGAAGTTCTGGGGATTTTCTAAAAAGGAAACAACCTCTGGAGATTTTTGGAGGTCTAGAACAAGTTCTGGAGGTCTGGAGCAAGCCTTGGGGACCCTGGAGAGTGGTGTAGGATGTGCCCAAAAATGGAAGTCAAATGGAAGTCCCCTGACATCACTCCCCCCCTAGCACGTGGCGTTTCAACATGCAGAGTAAAAGAAGTTCCAGATTGCCTAGTCCGCTGGTGAGATGGGGTAGATTCCCTGGATGGCCTGGAGTGCATCTGGATGTCTCCAGTGGAACTCTCTGATCAGTCTTGGTGCATGCACGTTCTCTCAGGGCTCCCAAGAGATGTCTTCAATCCTGTAACCCTTCCACTTCACCTTGTACTGTAGTTGTCTTCTGAATAAGCGACTGTCCAGAATCTCTTCCACCTCGTACTTCTTGTTGTCGTTGACCACCACCAGGGGTGGAGGAGGCACTGAGTGCCATCCTGGGATAAGGTCATCTGAGGCCAGTGTTAGCTTGACTATGTTGAATACCAGGTGAAGCTGTTGCATTCCTGCTGGGAGCCAGAGTTGGTAGGCTAGTGGGCCTACTTGTCATTCCACCATGAAGGGTCCTAGCTGACAGTGTGAGAGCTTCTTTGACAGGTGAGTGGTGGTGATGTTGGAGGCATCCAGATAGACCCAGTCTCTGGGCTGGTACTTGGGTGCTGGAGTTCTTCTACAGTCATAGTACTGGGCCATGTCGTCCTTTGCCTTTGCCAGAGCAGCCTTGGCCTCCTCCTGTGCCACCCTCATCCAGTCCACAAACTTGTTCACAGCTTCATTTTCTGAGGGCTGGGCCCAGGGCTTGAAGCCCATGCGTGGATGATGTCCTGTATCCAGGAGGAAGGGTGATGCCTGCGTGGCTGCATGAATATAGTTGTTGTACTGGAACTCAGCATCTGGAAGCAGCTCATCCCAGTCATCCTGCCACTTATTGCAGAAGAGGTGGAGGTACTGCTCCAGTTCCTAGTTCACGTGTTCTGTCTGGCCATCAGACTGGGGATGGTAGGCAGTGGAGGTGTGGAGCTTCACATTGAGAAGTTGGTAGAATTCCTGAGTAGACTCTGCTACAAACTGTGGGCCCTGGTCCAACATGTAGGCATCCGAGAGGCCATGGAGCTTTCAGACATTCTTCTGGTACAGGTTTGCAGTGCCCATGGCAGAGCAGGTGGTGTGGGTTGAGATGAAGTGTGCTTGTTTGCCACAAAGATCCACCACTACCATGATGGCATTGTAGCCATGAGCGTCAGGGAGTTCTACAATGAAGTCCACCAAGGCTATGCTCCATCATTTAGATGGGATTGGTAGCGAGTGGAGTTCCTCAGTGGAGAGGCAGCGCTGAGGCTTAGTCTGGAGGCAAAGGTCACATGTGCTAGTGTAGGATCCAATGTACCGAGACATCTGGGGCCACCAGTAGTTCTGAAACACTAGCTCCAACGTTTTCCATTGGCCTGGATGCCTGGTGATGCAGGAGTCATGGTGCTGCTCAACAATTCTCTGGTGGAGCTCCAGCAAGTTGGGCATGTAGATGCAGTCTTGGAAAGTCAGGAGCCCATCCCAGAGGGCTCATTCATCAGTGTGGACTGACTTGGCTCCTGTGGTAGGTCCTGACTTCAGAGCCATGGCCGCCTGAGCAACAACATCCTCATAGTGGTCATCCTGGTTTCCACGCCGGATATTCTGGAGGATATTGACCTCTGCTTCCTGGACCGCCAAGCCCTCCATGGCCTGGATAGTGAACAACTCCAGCCAGAGGAGCACAATGTTGCTATTGTTGTCTCCGCTGGTGCTGTGGTCCACTCTTCGGGACAGCACATTGGGTTTTCCCATACTATAGCCAGGCTTGTGGTGCAGCAAGAAGTCAAAGTTGGCTAAGTACAAAGACCACTGAGTCTGTCAATAGTTGAGCTTCTTGGCCATTCAGAAATATTCAAGATTCTTGTGATCAGTCCAAAACCTTAAACTTATGCCAGGAGCCCTCCAAGAAGTGCCACCATTCTTCAAAGGCCCAGATGATGGCCAGCATCTCCTTGTCATGGATCTTGTAGTTGCGCTCTACCGCATTCAAGCTTTTGGAGTAGAAGGCCACTGGATGCCACTTCCCATCATCCCAGGACTGTTGTGACAAGACAGCCCCGGTGATGAAGTCGGAGCTGTCTGCTTCCACCTGGAAGGAAGAGTTGTCATTTGAAAAGAGGAGAACAGGCTCAGAGGTGACTGCTTGCTTTACAGGTGGAGGGTTTGGAGTCCGGCATCAATTCAATGGCATGGTCTCACTGCTTGCACTCCAGGAGTGAGTTAAGGAGGCCTTAGAGAATACGTCCTCAAAGCTATAGAGATACTGAGGCACTACATCCCAGAATGCCTGGGGCAGAGAGTTGGTGGCAAACACCTGAGCCAACCGCTGGGAAGTGGTCTGGCTGGCATGAATCTCCTCAATGGGTAGTGGCAGGTGCAGGGTGGTTGCATAGATCTGGTCTTCAACTTCTACTGCCTCATCAGGAAACTCCAGGTGGTGGATGCCATGGAACTCCTCTCCCAGCTCTTCCTCTGGGGCCCTGCCACTGCTTTGGTCATCCTTGTAGAGGGCCTCTCTACAGAGAAACACCAGGAGTGGAGAGTCCAGGAGGTCAAGGTCTGCAAAGGGGAGGTGGCCTGCATGACAAGCCCGGTGATAAGACCCAGGTTGTATCAAGAGGCGTACTAACGATTTTCCTGGCACAACCACATGGATTAGTGGTTAGTGCACCCAATGGATTACTGGCCACCCCGCTCAAAAGCGGAGGTTTGAACCCTTGGCCCACCCTTGGCGTATTTTTCACCAGTATTTTTCGATTTATTTACTTTATTTTCTGATTTATTTTCTTGACCCCAAGGTTTCACCGGCATTGCCGCCATTCCCTAGTAACCATCATCATTCTACTATACTGACATTTTGGGCGATTCCATACTTACTTTTTAGCATTTTTGACATGGCAGACAGCTTGACTGACGCCGTTAGGCATCGCTAAGAGCTGATGGACATTTTCCTATATAAAAGATTGTGGTCTACTGTTTACTTACTAGTTCCCTGTGTTAGCGCCTCAAGGGTTGCCAACGGCGACCTCGCCTACACTTTACTATATATACTGTACTTATAGCATGCAAAATAACAAGTTACCTTCACCATCACCTCTTACGCTTGGGCTTCAGAGCTCAATCTAGTTCATTCTAAGTCTATTCTACACTAAGCGCACTTGCATATAGTGTTCTTTGTCTCACCACTGGACCTACGCCAGCATACTAGGAATTCTTATGCCTTGCAACTGCGGCAGGCATACAACCCTTGGCGACTACGCTAAGCTTCTCTTCACTACCCCTTACCACTGTTCTCCGCTAACCTGTTTCTGGGACCCTGCCCAGCTCACCTCAATTAGCGAGCCCAACGCTATACACCTGTAAAGGCGACTTCCAGGAGTTGCGGCTCAATCACACAACTAGCAGAGGGAAATCCAAAGTTATATTAGGCATGATAATCAATGATACAATAGTAACTAATCACCTAGCAGAGGGAAATCCAAAGAGAACAAGTCTAAGGATTCCCCGCTGCTTGGTGTGGCGCATCAGCGGGCAGTGGAGGCATGGGAACAACTGTACAGGTGATTGGAGCTAACCTTAATCTTGGATAATGTTCGAACAGGAAGAACATGAAGTTCTGGGGATTTTCTAAAAAGGAAATGACCTCTAGAGGTCTAGAACGAGTCTCGGAGGTCTAGGGTGAGCCCTGGGGGTCCCGGGGGTGGCGCAGGATGTGCCCAAGAATGGAAATTGAATGGAAGTTCCCTGACAACACCTTGTAACTGCCTACCCAGACACCACTAGGTACAATTTTGGGCGTCATCACCGGATGGCTGCATGCTCTCACATGCTAGCCTGGTGCTCTTCCTTGACCTCAGTTGTGCAGGTAGAGCACCTCCAGAGGCATTGGCTCATTGCTACCTTGCTCTGAGCCCAGTCTACTTCTGAGTTGTGCTCCCAGAGCCAAGTAAAGCCAAGGATCATGTCTTGCTTGCCTAAGCTGGTGACTGCAAAGACTATGTGTTCAGCGTGGGTCTGATAGTGGAGGACTAGGTCTACCATGGAGCTGATGGTGCCCACTTTGTTGGGGGTTCTGTCAATATTGAACACCAGAATGGGCTTAGAGAGCAGCTGCGTAGTTAGGCTGTAGTGTTTCACAAATTCTGCATCCAAAAATAGTCCTGTTGCTCCACTATCCAAAAGCGCTGTGACCCTCCAGGCCTGTTGTGTGTCTGTGGTCTTGATCTCCATGTTGAGGTGCAATAAGTTTACTGAGGGAGTGGAAGCTACCACATATTGCCAGGGCAGCTGGCATTTTCAGGCAAGAGGACCACACTGATGGAGTTTGACCAGCACCAAAGGGGGTGGCTTGGGACCTGGAGAAGGTATCTGTACGTTGGAGAGGGGACCTTGAGGTTCTTCTGTCTTAGAATAATTGGCATTGGAATATGTATTTGCATCTTCTAACAACAGACATGTGAACCTGTTAGTACCCAGCAATGGAGGCGTACACCTCATCCATTGCTCAACTAAAAATCCTTCTCCATGCATGGGAGGGGAGCACATGCGCCGCTCTCCTCCTGGGCCAACTCTGGTGCCGGTTCATCTAGTAATGGGCTCTGGTGGCATTCTTTGCAGCCAGCAGTTGCAGGAAGAGCTCCTCTTACTCTGCAGTAGAGAGGTAGCGCACCTTCAGGCCCAATGGGCAGTGCCATGCAAAGTGCCCAGGCTTTTTGCATTGCCAGCACAGTAGCAGTGTGGGGTGATGTTGCCAGGCCACATCTATGTCCATGGGGATGCTCAGAGGTAGAGGTCGTGGTGCGGGAGTAGCCAGAGCAGGAGCAGATACTGAGTGTGGGGGTGCAGGATGCCAGAGAGTTACCATGGAAGTGGAGCAAGGAGCAGTGTGTGCCTGGCATAGCTCCCACTGGATCTCCATGAGTTGCTATTGTTCCTGGGCCACCTTGTACCAGGAGGCAACCTGCTTGTCGTCCAGGCAGCCCTCGACAAAGTTGTCAATACGCTCCATCAAGACAGGCTGCAGGCCATCCCGGAATGTGAGACACAGCTGCAGGCCATCTGGATAGGCCACTTGCTTGACCAACACCCAGAAGGAGTCGATGTATTCATCCAATGTCTGCTTTCCCTGCCCATACTGTTCTCTGTTGTGTAGCGCTATTGCGGCGGATTTAGCAGGATCAATTTGGGAAAAACTCTGCCTGGAAGTCCTTCTCAAAGGTGGCCCAGTCTGTAAAGCTTCCAACACCTCTGGGATGCTGGAGTATATGCAGTGCATAAGTGGAGGCCTATTTGGCCTTCATGTAGAACAGCACCCAAGCTATCTTCAACACGTCAGAGTCAAAGGCATCTCTGCTGAGGTAAATGTAGGTGAGGCAGGATTGGAGAAAACGCTCCCCAGAGGTGCGGTCACCATCGTATGTGTCTGGGAGCACCAGATGTGGTAACTGTGCCTGGGGACCTGCCAGGACCTCCAGAGCTGCTGCTGGGACTGCTGGAGCTGCCAGAGATGGCTCTGCCACTAGAGGTAGTGCAGTGCGAGGAGGTAGGCACTCTAATAGTGCCTGGAGGGACTGTGAGATGTGATCAGTGTATCAGGTTCCGCTGACCACAGAGGCTCAGTCCACTGGGCAAATACCTTACATAGTACGCACAGTGTCCACAGATGCAGCATACTGGCAAGAGTGTGAGGTGTAGGAGACCAAAGCGGGGTTGGGGGTGTGAGCAAGGGGTCATCAGTAACGCTAGGCTGGGGGTGAGTGCCAGGGAAGGGTGGAGGACAAGTTTCGGGGATAGGTGTGAGTCCTGGGGATGCAAGAGAATGAAACAAGCTAGTGTCGGTGCACAAGCAAGTCCTGGGGATTAACGAGTAAAGAATGGGGCAAGTGCAGAGACTTAGCGAGTCCTGAGGATAGAAGCGAGGGAAATGGAGATCAAGTGAGCCAAAAGAGGAAAGAGTCAAGATAAGATAAGGGGAAGTGAAAACAGAACAAGTCGAGACTTGAGGCAGGAGACAAAAGAGACAAGGAGAACTTAGAGGTCAAAAAAGAGAGAGAGAGTAAAGCAGAGATGGAATTAGAGTAGGAGACAAGTAGAGACGACAAATAGGAGGAGATACAAGACAAGTACAATGTAAAATGAAATAGAGTCAAAAAACAGAGACCGAGATGCGTGAGACTACAAGACAGAGACAAAACACAAAGAAACAACACAAGAGGTATGGCAATATCAAGACTAGAGTACTACTTGCTACTCTACGACTTATATACTGTGTGGTGAGTAAGCCCTGGGGCTCAGGCCTGGGTTCCAGTGGCAAGTCATGGCGCCGGGGCTCAGAGTGAGACCTGAGGATTGTGCAAGGCGGCGGTGGAGGTTGAGACATGTTGCACAGTGTGGAAGGTCTTGCTTTGGGAACACAGAGATATGTAGCAGTGAAGTGGTGAGGAGCTGAGCGGAAGTGGGGCGTGGCATGCAGAGATCAGGTCGGCAGAGATGCATGATTGTGGTGTGTGATGGGAGTCTCAGCATGGGCTGGGGGAGCACTGAGTGTTGCTGGTGCCAGCGCTGATGTGGTGGCTGCAGTTGGAGAAGTGCCAGAGATAGCTAGGGCCGGCACTAATGTGGCAGTCACAGGCAGTGTGATAGCCAGGGCTGGTGCTGATGTGGCGGTCATGGTGGTGATGGCTGAGGGGATGCCAGTGGTGGCGGTGGCTGGTGGTGGTGACAGGCAGTGATGGCTGGGGGTTGCTGAGGTGGTTGGCTGGGTAGCAGTCCAGGCTCAGGACAGTCGTGAAGGTGGGTTTGGGAGGGTTGAAGTCCTGGAGCTGGGCCTAAGTCTCAGAGGTTGGTAGTGGGTCGTGACACAGTGGTTTGGCGGAGGGTGGAGAGTTCAGTCATGTGGTGGGTGAAAGAAGCTTGGGTCAGTTGCACCTGTGTCTCTAAGTGTAGCAGGCGAGTCCAGGCCTTATCCTGAGGAGCCAGGGCATCCAAAGGAGTGTCTGGATTGGCAAGCTGAGACATAGAGTCATGCAAGTGTTCAAGCCTGGTGGAGAAGCAACAAATAGGAACCTAAAGAGTCCTGGCAGGCTATGAGGAGCTTCTAGACCAGAGTTAGGAGACTTGTTCTGCTGTAAGGGCGACCTCCGGGAGTTGCAGCTCAATTACACAACTAACAGAGGGAAATCCAAAGTTATATTAGACATGGTAATCAATGATACAATGGTAACTAATCACCTAGCAGAGGGAAATCTGAAGAGAACAAGTCTGAGGATTCTCCGCTGCTTGGTGCAGTGCATCAGCGGGCGGTGGAGGCATGGGAACAACTGTACAGGTGACTGGAGCTAACCTTAACCTTTGATAATGTTTGAAGAGGAAGAACAGGAAGTTTCAGGGATTTCTTAAAAAGGAAATGACCTCCAGAGATCTCCGGAGGTCTAGAATGAGTCCTGGAGATTTAGAGCGAGTCCTGAGGGTCTTGGAGGTCTAGAGTGAGCCACAGGGGTCTCGGGGAGTGGCATAGGATGTGCCCAAAAATGGAAGTCAAATGGAAGTCCCCTGACAGCTGGCGCTAATGTAGCAGCTGCAAGCAGTGATGGCCGAGGGGTGCTGAGGGGTGGTGGCTGGTGGTGGTGATGGCCAGTGATGGCCAGGAGCTGCTGAGGTGGCTGGTCAGGTAGCAGTCCAGGCCCAGGACATTGTGAAGGCTGATTTGAGGAGGTTGGAGTCCTGGGGCTGGGGCTGAGTGCTGGAGGTTGGTAGTGGGTTGTGACAGTCAACAATGATGGTGCCAAAAACATGATAAGTCACACTTAGGTCACACAACAAAGTGCATTGGAGATTCAAATTATGCATTATCTAATCCATCAAATACAAAATATGAAATGCAGCTGCAAAATGCACCCAGCTTTGAACATCCCCAATGGTCTTGCTTTATGTGTACTCATCAATGAACAGATGATTTACAAAGTTCAAAGTGTAATTCAAAGCTAAGTTAATGAAAATCACTCCAGGTATGACTAGAGAGGACACTGTGGTGAAACATACTATCCCCTATGATGAAGTTGATGACCCCCTAGTTGACAGTCACAACTTGTCACAATACATAACTATAAGTGAAGTCTTGCTGTTTCAGTCTCCGCTTGGGAACACAATTGAGGCATTCATAGCAAGTGGAGCTTGCTATTTCTCATCAACACTTGCACTCCCACATTTGAAGTTATAATCCTGTATTCAGCCAAAGTAATCAGTCTATGATAAAGATTTGTATCAAAAGATAAGTGATTCTGTAGATCATATGAGAGCATACTACTGCTTGTTCTGGCCATACCTGAGACCAGAGATTCTACATATGAACAGGGTAAGGAAGCTGGAGTATCTATCTTGCAAGGATGTATGATGGTCTTTTCTGCAGCAGCTTACAGAGCACAACCTTGAAAGACAAATATACATGTGTTCTCATTGCATTTTATGATGATCAAATTTGATTGATGGTCAGTTTTGGCATTGTATGGCAGGCATGACAAAAACCACAAAGTCGTTGTCAAGAGGGGACTCCATGATTTCAAGGTATTTTCTTCCCATTCAACTTCAGAAACGGCTCTTATAAGGTATACATACTGACAAAGAATCACAGCAAAAATCACAATAATTGCAGATACATCACAGATTGTGGACTAGAGGGTCATGTCGACTTCACCGTAGAGGATAGTACCACCCATCTGCTTGGAAATCAGGAACAAGTGATATCTGTGTAATAAAAGAATGGACACACCCGGAATTGAACCGGGCACCGCCCGCAAACACCATATGCTAAGCGGGCGTGATAACCAACTACACCATGTGCCCACGACTCATTATCTGCATGAGTAATTGTGCATCACTCAAGACAAAAGATGTACAGACTCGATATATACATAATTATCAGAAAGAAATCAAGGCAGTCTGAGAACTGTATCCATAAACTGATCGTAGTTGATCTGGATCCACCCATCGCGGTCAGTGTCGAGCCTGCCAAAGGCTTCGCTAAGCTGCTTCACAACGACACAAGCACGTATAAAGCGGTCAAATGATATGCCTGGGGCATGTGCCTGATATCCTCCAGTTGTTGAAGCTTTGACATCTACCCCCATATGGGGTAGAGGGTGAGCCGAGTTGCAAAGCATCATGAACATCGCGAACTCACCATATTTCTTCTGAAGAAGATCAAGCAGGGGAGGGCTCAAACGGTACCTTTAAGCCGAGTCAGCGAATGAATGTTCGCATGACTGATCTTACCCGAATTGGCCTAGAGCATCGCGCAACTCGTTGGCATCGATGGATCCGGAACGATCCCGATCAAAGTGTCTGAAGACGTTCTGCCAGTCCTAATATGGACGTATGAGACGTTGCTCGTCATGCACAAATGATTCACCCTTGCCTTGATGTATTTCCACAGACCGGTGAACTGAGGGAAAATTATGACGTCATTCGATCCGCAGTGCTACACCACACACCTCGTTGAAACCAATGGTGCCGCTGCGATCAGTGTCCTGCAAGGGACATCAGTACACTATCAGATAGGCTGTACAAGGTTCACGCACAAAGATGGACAACAAAAGCTTGACAGTGTCAAGATCGAAAGCTGTCTCATAGATAAAAATGAAACCTTATAAACAACCGGAAGCTTACGAACCAGTCCAGTCTCCATTGACGAGCGCTTGCGCTTAAAGAAACGACACTTCAATCCTTTCCTCTCACAGAACATCCATCGAAATCCCACTCACAGAGCTCAGTCGCCGAGATGTGGCCTGATCTATCTATATCAACAGCACTGAACCAATTCCAGAGCCTGTACCGCAGCGAATATATTAGCTTGACCTTAGACAACAGAAAAGTGTGATGTACTGCGGGTCTGCTCCAGGCGGGGGTCCATGAGGTCCCGGAGGAGCCGCGAATCCCATAGGACCACCATAGCCACCCTGAAATTTCACATCAGAATCATAGTCATGGCCAAGCAAGCTTGCTTGATAAACTTGAGGCAGTAAAGCAAAACTTACTTGAGGGGCGTTAAAACCGTGTGGGGGCGGAGGAGCGCCGTACTGGTCGTTATCAGTAAGTAGATGATCATCCAGATCAAAGCCATCAACGTACGCCTCCAGGAGGGGGAGGAGCACCGTATCCGTGACTCATGTTATGTCTGTGCTGTTCAAGTTTGACCTTGGGAAGGAAGGATGAAATAAACTTGGTGGTTTGAGTTCAAGGTATTTATATCCGAGGCGCCAAACTGGTACCTGCCTGAGACGGCACCGCCACAGGCCCTGGGACAGCCCCTTCGCAGGCGTACAAAAAGATGACTGTACAAACAGGCACTTAGGGGCGTTACGCCTTATGAGCTACGCAAGATGATGGGTATGCAACGTAAAATGATATGTTGTTGATACAAATGCAATCCGCTAAGAGAGGAACACTAAGGGCGACAACTTCGCCCGATGATCAAGCATAGATAAAAACCCGGAACTTGATCTCGACCGATGAACACATTGATTCGAGTCAGCATCATGTGGTAACACAGTAAAGTCTTCACTGCCCCATGACAGGCGGCTGAAGCTGCATGTGCAGAGGCATCGTGTAGGCGGCCACAGGCGGCGGTCCCAGATATGACATGGGTATCGATACCGCCGACGACTGAAGCTGTGCGCCTGCTTGCGACTGCGGTCCTTGAAATTGCATCGGAACTGATGCCCCAGGCACTGGAGCTGGAGTCACACTTTCCTCCCCCTTCTTCTTCCTCCCATTCCCTGTCCCCACACCCACCATCCCCGTCTTCTTCTTCTTCGGCGTTGGTGTCCCAACTTCCGTACCCATCCCTCCAGATCCTGCTCCACCCGCTTTCTTCTTCTTTGAAGCGGCACCTGACGGCCCGCCTCGGACGATCTGGCCCAGAGGCCCCATCTTCGCGTTTACGGAGTTTGGCGGATCGTCGGGGAGCACCAGCTTCTCGGGTGGAACTGATGGTGGAATCGAGGTCGGAACTGGAGGTGGGACAAGCGGTTCTGGCGTCGGGTTGGCCGGAGGATAGGGGGTTTGACCATAAGACGGAGGAGCCGGTACTGAAGGTTGGGGTTTCGACGTCGGAGGGCCTGGTAGAGCTGGTGGGCCTGGCAGTGTGGTTGGAACAGGTGGAGGAAGTAAGGATAGTGCCAGTTGGTTGAAACGCGCTTGGTAGTATGGTTTGAGAAGACCAATCTGGTCTTCGACCTTCGCAACGGTAAGAGGAAGAAATGGCGGAGGTGGAGGGTATGGTGGTGGAGGTTCGGTAGGTTTGGCACTGCGATGTTACAGTCAAATATAGAAGGGCCAGAATAGAACGATACGCACGCAGCTGAGGGTTTCTGCAATTTCTTTCTCCTGAGGAGCTTCTTTGGTATACTGAGGTTGGACAGGCCGAACTCAGCTGCGATACCGAGCTCACGAAGACCGAGATAATCCTCCCCAAGAGCATCAGCAAAGTCACCACTACAGATAGTCAGTTCAGTACAAGAGAAATAAAAGAGATACGTACATAGCAAGCACTCCGGCTTCCTCTTCTTCCTCTTCCTCGAAAAGCCCTTCATCCTCCAAAACTTCACCAGTGGTCTAAAGTGCAAGTTATGTCAGTAATATTTATGTTGTTCATAAAATGGCGACGTACAGATTCGCGATAGGCTGTGACAAGCTTCTCCTCCAACCCTGCCAGACGTGCACCGTATCGTTCCACATCATCAGATACGTAGCGTTCGAGTTCTTGTACCTTAGATATCCCGCTCTCAAACAAAGTATGAAGAATGATTTCCTGTGAGGATTTTTGAAAAACCAACGAGCTAAATGTGAGCGAAAAATTCTGACCTCAGGCGTCATCGTCGCCCCATACTTGTCGGACAAGAACCGAATTGTCCGACCCACATTGAGCATGAATTCCGAAGCCACACCAGATAGCACATCCAACGTGACCTGCGACGTCCCTACCAACGAACATCTCTTGAGCCCAGATTGCCACGCTCCCATCAACACAACGACGCACCTTGGAACCCGGCATGTTCCAACACCTTCCTTCCCATCCACTTCATACAGTCCATCGCCGCTTCCTCCCCAATCTCAATCCCACGCACTTTCCGCTTCCCCTTGATCGTCGCACGCCACGGACGCTCGTCCACCTTATCATCCACCGCTTCAATCCCTTCGTCGTCGCCACCTACCATCACTGGCAGTGCCGGACCACTCGCACTATACGGTGCACCATCCCCTCCGCCCTCTGTATCTTCGCCATTTGAAGGATTATTCGCATTCAACGCGGCAAACTTGGCATGCGTGTGCCGTAGTCGCTTCATCGTCTTGATATTATTGTTCATCAGAGTAAGCAGCGACTTAGGTGATGGGCTTTCTACGGGCCGTTTCTTTCGCCGCTTAGTCTTGGGTTTATGAGGGGTGCCTAGAGAAGTATTGGAGGAGGACGGTCCTCTCGTGGCGACAGTTGCTGAGGATGAAGAAGAGGATGACGAAGGTAATGGTATTTGAGGAAGCCCGTTGGCAAGGAGGGAGTCGGATTGGACAGCGTTCCACCAGAGCTCGGATGCATCATTTTTATCGAAAGCGAGAGGCATGGCATATTGAGAGCTGAAACGAGTGCGCTTCCGTGGTCGGTGATCTGTAAAGCCATTTCTATTGGAAAGGTAAATTCCACACAACGAAGACGACAAGAAATGTAGTTCGTACAGTTTGCGTTTGTCGCCTGCATCGATGTCCATAACATTCTCCGGAGTTGGTGAGCGGGAATTGGGCGATGGCGGAAGCTCAATGAGACCGGCTAATTCTTGAAGCTTTTCCAGAACTGACGGGGTATCCTCAGACGTAGAACCAGCATCAGGTGTAGAAACAACACGGTCTATGTTCATGAACAACGTCATACCCGCTGGTGTACGCGTGATGGCTGGGGTATCGGGAAATGGAGCATCTCGACGTAAGGGTTTAGCAGAAAGTGAGGGGGATGCTTTAATAGTTGGAGTAGAGGATTTGGAGAATGTAGATATCGATGGCGAGCGTTGATGCCCGTGTAGTCGTCCATTGAGGACTCCGTTTCCGTTGATCTTCGGGCGCGCGATATGAGTGGCGGTGATGTCAGAAGGGATAGGCGGGTCAGCACGGTCTTTTCTATCAGTTATGTACTTTAATAGGCGATCAGCTTTGAGTTGTAAGCGTTTTACGCAAGGCCGCAATGGATGATTCTGGAGCGGTGTAAAGTGAGTTGCGTGAAGAGTATGTGGGCTCGACCACGCACCTCTGACGCATTATACGTAAAGCAATTGGACCATATGAGGTCTAAATCATCCTTAAACTCGCGCTTCGATTTATATTGTCTTGCCTTGACCTTCTTTAACATGGTGGAGAAGTCCATAGGATTCGCAATGACTGTTCTCATTGTTAAAAACGCGACATAATTACCCAAAAAGTAGCATACCTTCATAGTAGTCCGGCGCCTCAGCTTTCGACACGGGTTTCAAGAAAGCTTCTGCGTCGTGATTATCCTGAGCAAATAGTCAGATTACGCGTCAAGACTCGATAGATCAAAGCAACACACGATCGTGACAGCCTTGAGATCGTGTAAGAGGTTTTCGAGCGAGTCAAAGAAAGGGTCTGACGCAGACACTTTAATATCATGGCTCTGACGCTATTACAGGAATTTAGGCCTCAAATCACGGGAGAAAGTACGAACAATTACCCGGCTTTCCTTGACGGTCGTCAGAAGAAGTCTTAGGTCGGCATCGGGATACGCTGACTTGACCTGGCTCTCGGTCAGCGTTCTGAGGAGATTCTGAGCAGATGTCAGCAAAAATAAGGTGGATTCGCCTCGACAGAACTCACATTCATTCTCTGGACCTCCGGGACATTCGAAGTTCAGCTCCAAAGCAGTACCATTCATACTCCGCATGCCTTCGGCATTTTCCGACTATAAATGTCTTTCCCATCATCGCCCAGTTGTGCTTAACCCGACTGCTGTCTTTCATCCCCTTTGAAATTTCTCAGGCAGTACTACCTGTGTCCCATGTTGATTAATTATGCATCGAAATGCATATTGCTTATTATCTTTCGTCTTCAACACCAAAGGTCATCGACGCACTCGCGCGATTCTGCTTTAATCTACGAAGTTCAAAGAAGAACGGTTAAGGCCTTTTCAAGCATTGACTCTGCTTAACGCGACCGTACATGTACTAAATGTGCTGTGACCCTCTATTGACCACGGCACTACAATTTCTCTCCTCTCTGGACCATTTCATAACTTTCTGATCGTTGCGTTTCGACTCAGGAAAGAAGAGCCGCACACGAGTACATCCTGAGTCAATGATAGACCTTGCAAAAGAATAGATGCGCGAGAAACGGCATTGATCTAGTACTTCGAGCGATGAAAAGGAAACATGCCTCAATGCCAAGACCCACCGAAATCCCAGATCCCCGGGGTATGTCTGGTCGTCGTGGCAACAGGACCTCCGGATCAGACAGCAGGCAAGTCTTCATCTTGTCTCTGCGGCTCGTCCCCGGGTGGATAGATTCCGGGGTCAGTCATTCTGGTTCTACCGCCCTCCCCCCAACAAACAATAATTGACGTGATGTTGTCAAATCATGATGCAAAAATCAATTATTCCGGGGTTATCAGGGACGAAGAAATTGAGACTTGAGAGTAATCACGAGAGAATCGTTATTTTTGACCTCCATCATCATGTGAGGTAGACACTTGCTCATTATTGGGCTATACTTATCCCCACTAACGAATCTTTTCTCGAAGCTTCTATATTTTGATTGGTCCATGGAAAGACTCCGTATCTCGTGCCAATCTGTAACCATTTACTGACATCTTAACGTGCATGAGTTTTTTCCACTCAAACATCTTTCTCAGAGCTTTCTACATGTATTTGAATGGAATATTGTATACTATTCTGGACTGATGGTGAATTACCGTAGTACTGCGTCATCGAATCGCCGGGGTCGCTCAAATGCGAAGTCATGTGGCCCCCTTATGCGCTACAGTCATTCCCAAGAATGTGTGACTACCTCAGCGACTGTACTTGTTATTTCAACGAAAGTTCTGTTGCACATGTGTTCTTTCCAGGTATACCCTTTTATCGATCTTCCGTCGATGCGATGGATCTAACCTGTGCTTTGGTATCATCCACAGTGGTATTTTATATTACAAATACACAATTATGCGTGCTTCCCCCGGTCCGCCAGCAATGGACATCCATCGGCCCTCGAGTCGGCAGAACCTTCCTATGCGTTAATCAAGATGATACCGATTTTCCTCTCCACACCGTCAAGCTAATCGTACCCCACGAGACCACAGGTCAGGTACCCTGAGCTTGCTCCGATATTACTCCCTCTTTGGCTGTATAAAGTGGGAAGGTCAGAAAGAATCCAGCCTACAGAAGAAGTAATGCTTCGCTATCTAGTCCTTGTAGGACTCTTGCTTGTCGGTGTCCATGGTATTGGCCAGGATACTTGTGTCGTCTTCCAGCCCTCATCCTCGGTCATTCCAATCGCCACCGAAGGTTCCGCTGCTCCAATCCTCCTTTCTGCTGATGAATGGCCCGGGGTTCAGCGGGCTGCTGCAGATTTTGCGGCTGACATTCAAAGAGTGACCGGAGTACTACCAAAAATGTCGAATGTTACAGCATCCAATGCCACTGCGTCGCTTGCAGCGAAAGAACAGAATGCTACGTCCATTCCGATCATTGTTGGAACTCTTGGAAAGTCGTCTTTGATTGCTCAAGTGGTCAACGCGACCAAATTGGATGTTTCGTCAATTCAAGGTAAATGGGAGGCATTCATGGCCTTTGAGGTCAAGAATCCCTTGCCTGGAATTGATAATGCGTATGTTGTGATTGGGGCGGATAAGCGGGGAACGATTTTCGCACTTTACGACCATTCAGAACAAATTGGTATAGACTTCAACCATTTACTCTTCGTTGTCCTTCGCTGACACACTCTCCCCAGGTGTCTCCCCGTGGTACTGGTATGGATCTTTCTTTGTCATCATCTCCACAAAATGATTAAAAATAACTGGCTCGAAAATAGGTGGGCGGATGTTCCGATTACGACACACTCCGAACTGTTTGTGGCTTCCACTGGCTGCTCACATGGCTCTCCAACTGTTAAATATCGCGGCATCTTTCTGAACGACGAACAGCCCGCGTTGACCAATTGGGCTGTAGAGAAGTTTACGAATGGTACCCCTGCAGATCTAGGTCCTTTTGGAGCGCCTTTCAACCATTACTTCTATGCTAATTTGTAAGTTTCTTTGATGTAAAGACGATATAGCCTTTTGTTAATGTCGTATACTGTAGGTTCGAGCTGATTCTGCGGCTGAAAGCAAATTACCTTTGGCCAGGTGTGTACGTATGCAGTCACGGGAAAGATCTGCTACTGACTGCGAGTGTAGCGATGTGGGCAGGGTAGGAAATTTTATTCCGAAGTGGCTCCGTTCCCCGACTGATGTAGAATGCAGTATGTTCGCTATCGATGATAGCCAGAACCAGTTTCTTGCCGACTATTTCGGCGTGGTCATGGGTACTAGGTGAGCTCTTCATGCTCGGCACGGTTAGCTCGATTGCTTGACTTTATCTGGACTTATAGCCATCAAGAACCTATGATGCGCTCGACACCCAACGAATTTAGCTACGAGGGCAATGGCACATGGGACTATGAAACGAATGCGGACAACATCAATGCGTACTGGAGAGCAGGCATTGAACGGGCTAAGAATTATGAGTCTATCATTACCATCGGCATGAGAGGTTTTGGAGACAGTTCGTGCAATGTTAATCTCATGGCTCAACTTCTTAACTCAATCTGAATAACAAGTGCCACTCTCCGAAACTGAAAACATAGATCTCCTGCAAAACATTGTCAACACTCAACAGGGCATCATTATGAGCGTCATGAACCAGGATATTGCATCAGTCCCTCAACTTTGGTGTCTTTGTGAGTTCCATCAGCCATTCGTAGTCCTTATCCTGACAGGATGGGTGGTAGATCAAGAGGTCGAGGGCTACTACGATGATGGTCTTCAAGTTCCAGATTACGTGACCCTCCTTTGGACAGACGACAAGTAGGCAACACGACTTGCTATCTCATGTCATTCAAATTCATAAGCATTGTTTAGCTGGGGCAATGTCCGCCGCTACCCAACTCAGTCAGAACGTAATAGGACTGGCGGAGCTGGCATCTATTATCATGTCTGTGGATTCATGTCTTTAATAGGTTGTTGCTCAATCATGTGTTCAGGTTGATTTTGTAAGTCGCATATGTCGGCAGTGCTTTGATTTAGATCTATAATCAGCACTAGGTTGGGCCACCTAGGGACTACAAGTGGATAACGGTCAGTCAGGAACCCACAGTAATCGTCATTTGTTGTTCACAATTCCAATTCTTTTGTCTAGTCCAGTCAAATCCCCAAAGTATTGCTCCTTGGCATGTTGCGACAGGAAGACTAACACAGTATTCAGATCTACGAGCAGATGTCCCTTGCCGTCGAGCGTGAAGCCACGCGTATATGGATTCTCAATGTTGGTGATATGAAACCTTACGAGCGGGAAATTGAGTTCTTCACTAACTTGGGTTGGGATGCGACCCGTTGGAACCCCGATAATTTGGACTCTTTCATCTCCAGCTGGGCTCAACGTGAATTCCAGGTGTCACCAGCTGTCGCTGCGACTGTGACGGACATTGTCGGTAATTTGACGCGGTTCAACTCACGAAGGAAGCCGGAGTTGCTCAATTCAACTACTTTCAGTGTGATCTCCTACCGAGAGTGAGTCACAATATTCTATCTAGAGACCTGTCGTCTGATAATGGGTACCTGATAGAGCTGAGCGTGTTCTCGACGCCTGGGCAACATTGAAGAACGCATCTACCAATGTTTATAATAACCTCTCTGCAGATTTCAAACCAGCGTTCTTCCAGCTGGTCCACCATCCGGTCATCGCGAGTGTCAACCTGGCGAATATGGTATATACTCTGTCTTACTTTAAGGTGCCGAAATTGATATGGTGGTCTACGTATAGCTCATCGCTGCAGGTCAGAACAATATAAGGGCTTCTCAAGCTAGAGTGAGTTGAAAACTCTTAGATGGTTCGTTCTTATTGACACAAAGTTCACAGCTCAGCGCCAATGGCCTTGCTGACAATGTTGAGACATTTTTCGAAGAGGACTACAACATTGAGCAGCAATACCATACCATACTTGACGGTAAGTTGGGACTTTTTTTGCTGAAAAATGAAATTACGAGAAGGGGGTCCTAGGAAAATGGGACCAGTGCGTGTTCTTTTCAACTTCCTTCCGAGCACTGAGTTAACCATTATTTAGCATGATGGATCAAACTCGTAAGCAAGATTCGTTCACTTCTCAGTTACGATTCCTAATCTATCAGTATAGATGTTGGATACTACTATTGGCAGCAGCCCATGGCAAATACGTAAGTCATCTGTTCTTTTTGTTAGATCACTGTGTCAATCCCCTGATTGATAGCATGCCCCCTGTTACACGTGTCTCGCCCAAAAAACAAGTCCTTGCTGGAGTCATGCGTATAGCGCCTGAGGGCACGCTTGGAGCGTGGTAAGTCACGCCACAGTTCATGTTCTTCAGACCCAGAACAATTGCTGACTTTGTCTCCGCAGGCCCGGAGATAATCCAAATCAATGCAGCATGGGCTACAATTGTCCACCACCGACTGTGACGTTGGACAACTTTGATACTTTTGGCACCCGTTATATTGACGTTGGCTCTGGTGGTCCAAGCCCGTTCACATTCACTGTAACCAGCAATGCAACATGGGTCAAACTCTCTCAAACGGAAGGCTCTGTGTCTCCGGCTGCACCGGAGACGCGCGTCTTCGCGAGCGTGAATGACTGGTCTGAACTACCAGCTGGAACGTCCTCGGCCACTCTGACATTCAAAGCAACAGCTTTGAACCAGCAGCCGCTATCTGTCTCTGTGATTTTCACAGTCACGAAAAATACGCTGCCATCAACCTTCACAGGTATCAATTTTTGGAACATTCTTGAAGTATTAAGCTGACAAACTCGAAAGGGTTCGTTGAAGGAGCAGGTGTCATATCGATTGAAGCTGCCCATACGACTCGTAATACAAGTGTCTCAGGGGTTTCATGGAAAGTCCTTCCGCGTTATGGCCGCACTCTATCAGCCATCACCCCATGGCCGCATCTTGGAAACAATGAGGCGAATTATACAGCGGGTGCAGGCCCCAGTGTGTAAGTACCGATAAACATGGAAGCAATCTTTGTTACTGAGTGTAATTCACAGGGAGTACGACTTCTATAATTTCAATCCTATGAGTGGAAACTTGACAATAACCACATATGTAAATCCATCCTTCAACGCTGGTGAAAAGGATCGTCCAATAGGGTTTGCTGTACAAGTTGACTCGCAAACTCCACAAGCTCTGTATTTCTTCCCTCCAGCTGTACCTGGTGGTTTCCCAGCGGCGTGGGGTGGCAATGATGGGTTTGCAGCAAACAACATCATTAGTGCTGTTGCAAAGGTCACTGGAGTTACGCCTGGACCACACACGTTAAAGGTATGAGTGAAATCATCTAGAGAATCATGTCCTCAATAGGCTTTAGATTTCAATGATCGAGCCTGCGGTCGTAGTTGAGAAGATTGTGATAAGTGAGTCCATTGACTATGGCTGTCGTTCATGCTCATATTTTACTTAGACACTGGTGCTTTGATGCCAAGTTATCTTGGACCGCCTGAGAGTCTTATTGTATGAAGTTAATATCTCCTATCTTTATTTCTTTTCACTAGTCAGCTATTCAATGAAATTCTTGAGACTAATTCGGTCGACCAACTCGGGGTGTTTGTGCCTTGAAACGATACAAATTATGTGCCAATAAGAACTCGATCACTTACAGCTGACGAACCACATTAGAATGCCTTTGATGGCCTTATCAACGTTCTCGTCTCGAAACCATACCAATTAGGACCCATGACTGGTGTGTGCGGCGTTCAATCCCCGGCATCAAACGATCTTGATCTTGTTGTGTCGCATGAGGCCGTGCTCATCGCCTCTGCCATCACGATTCTTACGCTGCGGGAGTGCGTGGTGCTCAGTGCTGTTACAATCTGTTCCAATCTCCTGAGTTTGCCGGGGAGATTACACTGACGACATTCTTCCATCGAAAACTCCAATGGAAAGCGGAAGGCTGTGCTGCTGCGAATAACTTGCTCTGCAATACAATACAACAGATAACATTTGGTCATCTTGGTTGATGCAAGTTGCTCAAGATCTGTTGTCAGGTGAACAAAAACAAAGAACCCATAAAGGCTGCGCCTCAGCTTTCAAAAAAATACAATACGCCGGGGAAGTTTCACAATACACCGCTTCAGGGCCTATATAAAGACCTTGGATGACGATTCACAACTGAAATCAATCTACTTAATTACCGCCTAGGTTGACCCTGGGTTCAGAATTCCCATTCTAATCCACCATCTAATTCTCTACGAGCTGCAAACGCAGCACACAATTTATTCAGCCTTCAACCAAAGCCAGAATGTGTATCCTCCTTGGAGCTCCTTACGCTTACCATACACACAAGCCGACACTCTCATCACACAGGCGTTCGGCATCAGTTGAATCTACATCATCCACCTTCTCTACCTTGTCCTCTTCATCGACCTCCTCGAATAGTAGCTTGTCCCTTCGAGAAAGGCGAGGCGTAACTTTTCAATTATCTTTCAGCGAGCTAGGATCTGCGAAGGTCGAAACTCCGGAGCTCACTGGCCATTCCGGGCCTCGCTTCGACGATGTTCCACGGGGAAGACGTGCTCTTCCAAAACCCATTACCATCTTTGACCCTGCTTCTGTCATGGGTAAAGTCGGCGCGAAGATCTCGAGTGCGAGGGATTTTGGGATGGGAGAGGATGGTTGGACCGTTGTTGCACTGTAATTCCCGACTAATAGGACTTTCTTGACAGAACACTTAGACAGATCAGTACTTAACTTAAGCTATCTGGCGCTTGTGTATTATATGATTCATCTGTAGCATTATGGCTCTACGTACGTGACACAGAATCGGCGTTTTTCTTTTTTGTAGCTGACTCGACCAAATTTCTATGTGGGCTGGTCGCGCGCAGTATAAATATATAATGTCGATTTCAACCACGCTGTGCAGTATGCTATCGAAGCACTTAGTGATGCCATGACTCATTTCATACGATTCGTCTACTTACATAAGAGATAAGGAATCATCATAATTCAATCATGACTAGCTCCCAACTCTCTGACAAGATCACGAAGTCCTAGATGTTCTTCAATCTTTATCGAATCAAACCTGAATGAGCGATGGCTTGAAAATTAGGAAGTCGAGGAGCGTACCTGTTCCCTTAACCGGGCATCCTCCCTTCCAGCGGACGACGCAAAAACAGCATCTACCTCTTCAAGGGAAACATTAGCTGTTTCTGGAACGAAGTAAGTTGCCCAGAAATATGCGAGTGAACAAGCGACTGCGAAAACCATGAAGGTGCCACTAATCAATTGGGTAGAATATCGTCATTATGCGACGTGGAATGATCAATCTACACTTACGCTGCAGAATAGTCCATGAGGAGTGGTGTAAGCAGTCCGATTAAAACTGGTGATTGACGTTGAGGACATTTTAGGCTGGAAGTGAAAAAGAAGGCGACATACAATTGTTAAACCAGTTAGAGGCTGTTGAGAGCGCGACGCCTTTGCTCCTCATAGAAAGAGGGAAAACCTCACTAGGAAGGACCCAACCAATAGGTCCGAAAGATACTCCATAGGCGGCTGTGAAGGTATATATTGCGCTAACCGAGCCTTTAGCTCAGAAGACATCGGATATTACTGACGAGAACGCACACAACTGCTGCCCAGGCCGCCGTTGAATGTACTGACCAATCGGCCTCGAACAGGTTGACCTGAAACAACTAAGCTGGTAGTGTCATGGCTGAAAAGATTGACATACCAGCAATGCGATGGTAACATGGGAGAGAGACATCAAGGCACTCCCACATCGAAGGAGTGGTTTCCTACCTGTTACCGGTTGTTAGGGTATGCGATACGTCCGACATTATTCCAATTTACCGGCGCGATCGATGAACAGAATGGCAGGGATGACAGCTAGGAACTGGACAATTCCGATCCCACCTGATACTAATAGAGTCACTCTATCGCCATGAAGCCCGATACTTTGTGCGATAGTGGGACCGTAATAAAGAAGAGCATTGATGCCACTCCACTCTGGGTCAAAGATTCAGATGACATGAATTTCGGACAAGTGGTTGGATAAACTTTACGTTGAAACACCATCATAAGGACACCAATCCAAGTTCTATCTCTATACTTCCTCTGTAGAAGCCGTTTCCAAGCCTTCAATTCAGATTTCATGCTCCAAGACTGAAGTCGCTCGACGTCATCATAATCATCATCAAGGGCACGTTGGATTAAACTAGTTTCAACTTGCATTTCAAGCAGTTCAATCTTAATGTTTTATCAATCAAACACACGAAAGAAGTTGACAAAAGAATGCAAACCTGCAACAACGGGTCAGACTGAGCTTCTTCTGGTGATCTCAAGCGCAGTCGTGCTAGACTCGCCATCGCATCCTCGTATCGGCCATGTAGAACCAGTAATCTCGGTGATGACGGTAAGAAGAAACATCCAAGGCCTAAGATAGCACCTGGTATGAGTTGAATCCCGAGTGGTATTCGCCATGAAGCTGATGATGGGACTGTCCAAAGGGTGAACTGTCTCGACTTGTCGCGAGGACAGTTAGCACGCACTGGAACGAGTTAAGAAGCCTGTCCAGAAACCGAATACAACGCCAAGTACGATGGAGAACTGTTCTAATGCCATAAGGGACCCTCGGACTTCGGGTGGACTAATTTCAGCCATGTACAAAGGGGACAGCATACTGAATCGGCACAATGAGCCAAAGGCGATGCATATTGAGAGCTGACACGTACCTTAGTGCCCCAACGCCAACTCCGCCGACCGCACGTCCGATGAAAAGTTGGTACAGAGACTGCGCACCACACTGGAACCCGGATCCTATGCAGAACACAACTGGACAGGACACGTGTTAAACGGCGATGAAAGTAAAATGAAAAGGCTCATACTGCAGGCCAAAAACATTGAATGTCGACGTGAATACCGGTCTGCAAGAGTCCCAGCGGCCAGGGCTCCGAGTAAAGCACCGAGCTCTAGTACAGCAGCTATAATGCATGCCATAGGTGTACAGGCACTGAAAGGCTCACAAGAAGGAAGACCTACTCATACTCCCTTTCTGTAAGGGTGTAATTGGCCATCGTTGCATGAAGTCAGTCATCACTAGAACGTTAGCAATCTTGACAAGTAAGCTGAGAAGGAGAGGAAAACGTATGTATTCCTGTACGCACCACACCCTGATCATAACCAAAAGCCAAGCCCCCAAGAGACGCGAAAAACGCGCAGAGAAAGGCATAATAGTTATGCAAGAGCCCCACGACTCCCTTGGGGCCATACGAATAGCTGTACGAGTGTCCATCAGAGTGAAGTTGGAACGTTCCTCGACCCTTGGCATTTCTCGGTCTCAGGAGCGGTTCTCGTGTAATCTCTGGCAGAATAGGTTCATTGTGCTGTCCATCTTGCGTCTCAACAGCGTTTCCGGGAAGTGCTATATAACCACCATTGTCCTGATTTCGCGAAGATAAATCATTCAATAAGCTAAAGGTAAAATAGGAAATAAATTTGAAGAGACAGACCATAAATACCTAGATGGAAGAAGAGAAGTTCGTATGGAGACAAATAAGTTAACGCCAAAGTAGAAATAAAAACGATGTCGAAAACCATCTATGGACACATCCGGAATCGAACCGGAGACCACTCGCAACTACGATGCAAAGCGAGCGTGATAACCAGCTACACCATGTGCCCTTATACAATACAATAATGCTTTAACAGATATTTCAAGCTGCAACTGCATCGAGCTTCAAGGGCAAACTAAACGCAGTGACGAATATACAATGTAACGATGGACTAGATCATTGAACATGCGAGTTAGGAACTCTATATTTCTCGTTGTCCCACTCTATCTCCTGTTTCAAAGCGGATGTCAAGATTAGTTCATGGGTATATATGGGGTGTGTTGATGCAATCGGCCGCCAAATCGCGACATCTTCCGGGCACGAGACAATGTATCGACCACTATTTGCATTCATGATTCGTGATGTCGGTATTTGGGTATTGACCTAATAACATACTTGAGCAATTCAGGCAATCAGCAATAGCAAACTCAAGTACCTGACCGCCGCACGCAGTCACGACATTCTTGAGGAGTTTAATGTCAACAGGTACCTTCGGGGTGACGTAAAACACCATCTTGGAAAAAAGTGTGCCCCGAAGCTCTCTAGCTCGCAATAGCGCATCCGCGAGCACGAAATCAAACTTTCTTTCGTTGGTCTTGTCACGTAATAGGTAATTCCGCTCATCTTAGGAATACACAGTTAGCTAAGTAATAGATTCCGCTTGAGCGCTTACCAAGGAGCCTTTTGGCAGCAGCGGACTCTATTGCCCACTTGTCCGTCAAGATGAAAGGTCCACTCGCGAGCGCACAAAGGAACTTTTCTGTCCGAACGAGATGGGGTGCGAGTAAATGAGTACACTCCGAGGGCTTGACTGTGATTTTGACACCAAGTCTGGTTAGTACCTGAACATGAATTGAATAGAGTCCAATGATGGAAGGTTGAGTAAGATACAGACCTTAACAACCTCATCGGTCAGGGAAACTTGCGTTGTCATAAGTCGCACTGCACCAGATTTTGAATCGAGGCTGCATATGGAAGGTGTAAATTAGAAATGAGGTGATAATCCAGAAGCTCAAACCTGGTATCCACATTGTACGCCTTGGTCGATTTGACCTTTATGTTTCTGCCTGCGCCTTCACCTTCATCAGGTTTCTTCTTCCCTTTACCCTTGACAGATTTGGAAGGTTCGTTTTCCTCCTCATTCTCTCTCGCTGGCGCCTTACCTTTATTCACATGAGATGCAGACAGGCGCAGACGTTTTGCATCTCTCTCGAGACCATCTTCCTCATCCAAACTGTCGACGGAGTGCCGTTTGTTGCCGCTGTCATTACCACCGGGCACAGAAATAGCTCCCAAACTTCGTCTCTTCCCCACGTTCCGCATCTCCTGTTGAAAGTTCAAAACATCCGGCATAATCTCCTCGCGGAGCTTCTGCGACGCCCTCGCTGCAGCTCCACGCTTTGTCCGCCCATTGCTGATCACAGGTGCCTCGTCATCATCTGTCGTTTGAGGAGGAGACGTTGATCTCGAGGGGACCGGTACCAGTGGCTTCTTCGGTTTAGACTTGGTCGCTGACCCGAACGCTGCAGCTGTTCGGTTTGTTGAAGCTCGCTCGCCCGCAACTACTCGAATACTGTCTGAACGAGAAAGACCGGTGGAGACTGTATCCTTGCTTTGAGGGGACTTTTTAGTGCTTAGCGATAGTCCAGGCAGAAGAACTGAGACAGTCCGCTTAGGAGTGGTGGAAGATACAGGACCAGCAGAAGGTCCTGAGCGTTCGTTGATCTTGTTGGTATATTTTCTACCGGAATGTTGTGGCATTTCAGCCTCGCCCTCGCTATCGTCCGATGAAACAGCTTTACTCTTCCCCTTCGACTTTCGAGGAGCACTCTGAACAGTTTTTTTCGCTGCCTTAGCTGGGGAAGTTGGGGGAGGGGTCAAATCCGAGTCTTCGTCTATGATTGGTGGTGTGTCAGCTTTCTTTGATTTCTTGGAAGTCGAAGTTGTCGGTTTAGAAAGAGGTTTCTTTGAGCGAGAAGGCTTGCCATCTTCGTCTGACGTAGGAGTTGGGATCTTCTTTGACTTTGAAGATAAAGGTCTGGGTTTGGTTGGTGACCTTTTAGTTGGAGAAGGCTCCTCGTCTGATGCGAACAATATGGGAACCTTCTGAGATTTGGAGGTCGAAGCTCGAGGTCTAGCATTTGTTTTTTTCGACGTCGAGGGTTCGTCTTCGTCGTCTGACATAGGCAGTCGAGAGCTCTTCTTCAATTTAGAAGTCAATGTTCGAGATTTAGTAGCAGCGGATTGCAGAGATAAGGAAGAAGACTCCTCTTCTGCACATGCTGAGGTTCCAACGATCTTCTTGGGTCTGCCAATCGGCTTGGTCTTTGATTTAGACGTTTGCACTGCCAAATCTTCATCCTCAGACTCCAAGGATAAATGCCTTTCTTTCCCCTTTCTATTTCTTGACGTCGACGACAACTCCACCATGGGCTTGCGCCCCTTGGCTCTTGCTGGTGATATTTCTTCCTCTTCTTCATCCGACTGCAGCCTTTTCGTCCCATTCTTTGCATCAATGGTGATAGACTCCTGAGCGTCTGCTTCGCCCGCCTCGTCATCAATGAATACATTTTTCCGTGACCTTTTTTTCGCCACAACCTTCTCTGATTCTTCGTCACTCAACACTCTTTTGTTGGGCGACTTCTTCAGAACGCCCCTCGTTGGCTTCCGCGGAATATCTTCCTCATCTTCCCGCTCATCCTCGCTCTCATGCGTCATCTTATTATGTCGCAAAGGTGTCACCACTACCGCGTCCAGGATGAATGACTCACTCCTTTCCCCAAACCGTCTCACAAGTCTTTTACTTGCCTTCTTTGCACTGGTCTCCACAACCTCGATTTCATCATCACTGGTGGTGCTATTCCCTGATTTGTCACGCAACTCTTTGTTCATACTGTTAATCCCCAGCTGACCGCTTTTGTGTTCCGCGATGTGTACTTCAGGGGTCACAATTCGGTCTTCGTACAAAGCTTTGGGCTTGCCTTTGGATCGTGGTTTAATCCTCGTTTTGGCCGGGCTCTCGCCCTTGTCACGTATACGTTCTGCGATGCTCTTAGTGGGCCTCGGGGTCGGTGTAGGCGCATGAGGCTCTTCTTCATCCTCCATAGGCTCCTCGTCCTCTTTCGTAGCCGCCAGCTCATTCGCATTGACCTGTAGATGTTGAGGTTCCACTTGCATGTACGCATTCCCGTCTCCACCAGCCTGGATGACCTCTTCAACCTCTTGGGCATCTCTTGCGCTGTTAGGCGTACTCGACGGATGGCTGGATCCGTTTACTTTCTTCTTTATTGTAGCATCAGACACTTCACTTTGCGGTGCAGATGCAAGTGTCTCTTCCACATCGTCTTCTTGTTCGAGGAAGTCCAGATCATCTTCCCCAATCTCTTCCACCGCACGACCGACACCACGATCTCCAAGTTGTCGAGAGAAATCCACACCAGGCGGAAAGACGATATACTTCTCAAGAGCGACAGTCAGGTTTCGCCATTTCACGAAGCAGTCCTCGAGCCAGAGATGGTTGACAATTGGGATAGACCATGACGCAGCTTTTTCGGCCTTCTGTCCCGATATGCTGCTCAAATCTGATCAAATGTCACTGGTATATGATGAGAATTGTTCTCACTATGCAGCAATAAGGACAGTGTTCTTCCCAGACATACTGGGAGTGAATACAGCGCCCATGGCTATGATGAGTTTCTTGATATATTCACGCGATTCACCCGTGTAATTTGTCACTGTGATTTCCTAGTGCAGGGTGTCAAGGTTATAAGTAAGATAGTGGAGAGGGGACGCACATGTCCAGAGAAGCCCTCTATAGGTCGTTTAGGTACTGGATACCAGAGGAGCTGGTCCATAGGCGGCGAAAGAGTACCGATGGAATGCACATGAAACACCCACGGCAGGGTTCCAATAGTTTTACTTTGTCTTACAGCCTTGTAATCCTGAGGATAGTGGGGTAGGCAAGATAATGCGAAAGACATACCTGGACGTAAGCCTTTCCACTACGAAAGCGTGTGACAAATACATCGCAATCATCGATTGCTGCTGCTTCTTCGTCCCTTCCCCCTTCATATGACACCGTCTTTCCACCTGCTCTTCGAATCTCCGCCTCGACCGCATCTCTTCGGCTCCCAGATAACTCCAAACTACGGCCTAGTAGAACACGGCGTCCTTCCCAGACGTTCTTAGACTTCCCTCGCGGACTTTCAGTACTTGATATTGACATCCCCTCTTCAACATTTGGCAGCGGTGCACCAGGGAAAAGTAAATCGGCTGTCCGGTATAGTGATTTCTTCTCGTTGTCAAGCTTGCGTAGTGCAGTGCGCTTCGTCGCGTCCGCTTTCGCACCTTCTCCGCCCTCGGCGTCAAGGGCGCGTAGCATAGGGGGATCGGGCCATTCATACGGTGTGGTGTCCAAGCCGCTGATACCTAAGCGGACAGCGTCGTCAAACCAGTGGGGAAGAAGTATTTTGACGTGTGTATCGTCACGGAAATGCATTGCGGTTGTATACTTCGCTGAGGTATTCTTCGTGACGAAGAGATGAGTTACATCTTTGGTCAAGCCAGTCCGCCATTGTCCTCCTAGCGCAGTAATTCCGGCAGAGAGGACTTCGAGGTCTGTGGCCTCCAGCTGCAGAGCAATGATTGTTTTCTCAGATCGATTCCAGAATAAGGGATGTACGTACCTCTGCAGCACATGCAACGACACCAGAAAAGATCATGGCGGGATCGGCTGAGTAGAATGATGCACTGTTTCATAGACATCGGAGAATAGTGTTCTTGATGCCTCACAACTAAGGTATAGAAGACTCACTGTTGTAACTTTCCGAAAAGTAAGGATTTATCAACCCATTTGTCCTAAAAGTCGCGCATTTGTCATTAACATATTATCAGACGAGGACAATGCAGCGCACTGTGACTACCACAAGCTTTCCCTCTTCTTCACGCGTCGCAATCTCTTGCCACCGTTCAAAACTGTTCGAATTCGTAATGAAATGTGTCAGAGACGAGTCGTCGAGTGATTCCACTATCGAAGCGCCATTGGTGTCAAGCACGTGAGAAAGCTCATTGACGCGGCGTTCTGGAAACGACGTCGAGAGAAAATAGCGTACACCGTCGAAGAGGTGCATAGTCTGTAGGTTGGAGCGTGTGACGAGTCAACAACGCGGCGTTACGCAAAATCACATATCAGCCACGTGCCGACGCGTCTATCGAGTCATCCGACCAACAAAAGAAAACTACATAGGTAGGACCAACACGTCCAGTCACATCAAAGCCAAAATAAAATAGGTATCTGCTAATAACGAAAAGGCCGTTGAGGCTCCGAGCACGTTGGGTCACGCGGGTTTAAAGACATCTCTAGTGCTATTAAACTACTTTCATTTCATAACAACAGAAACATGAAAAATACGTGGGTGATCACTGTCAACGAGCGCAAGTGAACACATCATGATGCAGAACTTATTTCGAGGTGAAGATGAATTCCGTGAGAAGGCACCGGGCTGGAGGGTGGCCCCTGCGGCAGCTGCAGGGATTATTCAAACTTTGTTCCGTTCACAACTTCGCAAACCTCACCTTCGAACTGAGCGACTCTGAGCGATGAGTACTCCCGAGTCACTTCCATCAGCCAACATGGAGCCTCAAAATCCACGGAGGTTCAATGACCGTGATTCCTGCCTCTTGAAAAGACTCGGTGTTTTTCAGGTGTTGGAATCCTTTCTTCGCATTAGTAAGAAACTCTTCGTCGTTGAGTTGAGGCATCATCATTAATGCAGAACCACCTACACGAAAGCAATCAACGACAATATCATGGCTTGGAAACAGAACGGGTCAGTCTCTTCCTGGCTTTCTAACCAATCATTGACGGTTTCTACGAATTCACCCCATTTGAATGCGTAGTTGATCGCGTCATCGTCACATCCTAAAGCGATAAGGAGATCCATGATCTCTTTCTCTTCGAGGATAAAGCCGTAAGAGAGCACCGCTCTGGAACAGGTTCCCATGTTACCAATGTAACGTCTTGTCGCACTTGAAAGTTTTGGAGAAGGTAGTCAAATGAGACCACGTTGTGGATCGGCTAAGACACTTGTGGGTCCTAAATTTATAGGCGTCAAATGTAGCATGTAACATCTGACGCGGACTCCGGCGTTTGACAGCTGCACACATATTCTGCACTCGGACTGAGCTTTGATGGAACTAGAAAAAGAGACGAAAATTGAGTAGTGACAAGGAATCCAAGAACAGTAATCGAGGTGTACAGGATTTTGTTGTTCCTCTTTCCGGCACAAGACTACAACAGACAGAAATGGCTTCAAAACAGGAAACCATGATGCCGGTTGGGAAAAAAGAATCGGAATGAACCAAGTAACAATGCCGCACGCAAAAAAGAAAGGTGAGCCTGGGCTCTCGCGACACAAGCCACTTTACGTACTAGCCAACCACGCACCTACTTGATTTATCCAGTCTTTGTCCGACCAAGTTTGTAGCTCTAAAATGATCTTCGTACGAGAAAGATCAATCAAAGCGTCAGACGTCGAACGTGAGTCGTAATCACCGCTATAGCACCGGACGCGTACACGTCTCAAAACCTGGTACAAGAGTCGCGTACGTCAAAGTCAAGAGAACAAAGAAAGATTTGCCCGTTTCAACAATTGCTCCAGCGCTCTACGACACAAGAATCCAAACCCCAAAGATGGAAATTGTCTACCAGCGGAAAGTTTTACATCCCCGGCCAGGAGGCGGGACGAGCATCCTGCTCCGGGATACAGAAAAGAAAAGAATATATCGCGCGGGCATACACTTACGACCAACATAAACAAGAGGAAAAAAACGAACTTTCCTCCTTTCATCTATCGTCATTCCAAAGGAACCGCTCACGACGTACTTACCCATCTGAGCAATTCTGCAAAACAAAAACTCGAAAAACGCATCCAGAGACCGCGTACCAGCACAAATTGAAGGTGACAACCACCATCAAGATGGATTCCAGAATTACTTAATAATGCGACGAACTCTAGCACTGTGGCAAGTTCGATTTTTTGACCCATAAGACACGAGATGACACTTGTTACCTAAACGTAGTATTTGACGGTAGCAAATGTAGGATCATAGACAACACGCAGGAATGTGACGGAAGATGTGTTTTCCTTGAGAAAATACTCAAGATTTGCTCTTAGCTGCGGATAAAAAATAGCTCACCTTCAGTGAGGTACTTCAAAATTCATCAACCAACATCAAGCCTCAGCCGACATCAAGCCTCAGAATCCACTGAGGTACAATGAACGTGATTTCTGCCTCTTTGAAAGGCTTGGTGTTTTTTAATTTCTGTAATCCTTTCTTCGCAGCACTCAGAAACTCTTCATCGTTGAGTTGAGGAATCGCCGTTAATGCTGAACCACCTACACGGAAGGGATGAATGACAATATTATCAGAGCAAACCAGAAAACAGACCATCTCTCCCCCATACTTCGACAACTGGCTCCGTCTTCAAAAGGTCGAGGAGCTGGCTCTCATCTGAAAAAATAATGGCCAGTTTCGCACCCTCTTCTTTGTCGTCTTCGCGATCCCCCCTTAAAGCTTGGAAATAGTATGGTTCAGTTTCTTTCTGGCCTTCTAGCCAATTATTGATGGTTTCTACGAATTCGCCGTCTTCGATTGCATCACTGAGTTCGTCCTCGTCACACTCTAGAGCTTTAAGGAGCTTTATAATATGTTCCTCATCGAGAATGAAGCCATAAGAGAGCACCGCTCTGGAACAGGTTCCCATATTTCCAGTGTAACGTTTTTGTCGCAGTTGAAAGCAGAGGGTACTTTTACAAAACTGACCATCCTTACTATCCCCCACGGTCGTTTCGGCCACTTTCAGGGTCCTCAAGTGATTCGGCCAGTCACACAGGTAACGCTCGTGTACGAGGAAGCGATCAGGATAATTTGGGCTCCGCACGAAATCCATGAGGTGAAATGAGAGCGCGTAACGTGGACGCGTTCATGAGGAGCTCTTAATTGGACAAATTGAAACCCAGTTCCGGCTTGGGCGGCAAGGCGTGATGGTTACCAAATTAGGGCAATAAGCATGAATTGCAGCTACTCATGTATAATTACCCAGACAAACATCATATTCCATGATATTCTACTCATAACTATATGTATACACAATCTTACATGAAGAGA
>JAGGAQ010006125.1:0-35503 GCA_017657225.1 Termitomyces sp. T69sscA
AGGAAACCTGTTATGCCATTTCTAATGTGTCAATTTCTGATGGAAAAAGTAATTGAACAAAGAAAATTTGCCTTTTTCTATAGTAAAAAGCTGGCCAAGAAACAGATGACAATTTCTTTGATTCTTTTTCCATCAGGAACATATTCTGGCCCCAGGAGTGTGTAGTGTATGGTATATAAACTAGTTTGATCCTTTGTCTCCATTGTAACAATGGTACTGTGACACGAGTGTCATTGTGATTATTTGTGACGGCACGCTCACGGCAGCCATTTACTCGAATCCCAACACGATGTCACGGTACTACTTCGTGGACTCGATAAATGCCCCAAGTAGTAATCCTTGTTACTGACTTCGAAAAATCAATGTTGGGTATAATACCGACATATGTTCAGGACTCGCTTCGAGGACGATGAATGAACGTCGATTATACTGAGACGCGCGCTTCATCTTCACGTTTATATGTATGTACAGACTTTTGGCGATCATCGATCAAGCTTGTGCCAAAAATAATACACAGCCTTTGCACAGCCCTGCTAGTCATATTCGATTTATTCCCACGATTCTTCTATATTGTGAGGCTTGTAGAGTGTATTTCACTTTTCACTGCCTTCTTTGTCCTCCGTTCATCGTTATCCATCATAATTCTAACGAAATATTCATGTAAATCCCTCTTATCAACTTTTCTCTTTCCTGCTTTGTCTCCTATTGGTCTGGCAGCCCCCCAAAAGTTTACTCCCACTGGCCGAATTGCAAAACACTTCAAGTTACGGATGGCTACTCGTCGTAGCCTCGAACGCGTTCAAATTACCTGCGTGGCTTGCAGAGTTTGAAGATATGTATGTTAATCCTGGATTCTATGGCTATATTTTTTCCTTCGAGGCGAAATGCATTTCTCGCATTTTCCGCATATTGTTGGATTGTATGTTTCTTGTCGCCACCTTCAACGTTTCTCTCGACCTCGCCGGTAACAGCGGAGATCATGTAAGCTACTTGCCCACCCATGTCGGCTTCCCCTGGCTTCTCAAACGACAGCCATTCGCTGCTCAACGACTTCCTATTACTCAAGTCAGTAAGAATCTCTACGATTACCCCCAAAGCTACTGATCCTAGCCCTCAGGTGAACTTGTATCTAACAAGTATGAGAGGGGGTGCGTTTCCGTTGCCTTAAAGCGTGTGATTTGTATGAGTCACAATTACCATCTTGGTTGCTTCCATTGAAGAACATGCAACCACGGAGTCTAACCAGGACACAAGGTACGTCTTTTGCATGGTACATTCGCCCATCAACTGAGTTTTTATCTAGACGTGGAGGGACAGTCGGATGCAACCGATTGGCGAGGGAAACATCGGGCAGAGTTAACGAGGCTCGTTCTGTATTCTGTCATATGATCCAACCCTGTCTGATAACAGCTATGCCTTCGATAGGCTACGCAAGCTGGAACACATGGAGCAGGATGCTTTGCTTTCTTACGGGGAACCCGACTTCAAAATATTTGGTCCGCCATTTTGCAGCGTCGCTGATCGGACGTCAGGGAGTTCCCCCTCATTAAGGTCCTAATTCTAATTCGTGTATATTATCAAGCTGTGTTGTCTGTATCTGTAACTATTTATCAGCTATTCAAACATCGTTCTCAAAAGGAACGTTCGCCGTCATGATGGCTGGGAAAGCTGCATAAGCGTTGAATGAAATTGTTAGCCTAGCTACCATAAAAACATGTAACTGTGCAATTCAAATCCTTGTTCGTAGTCTGGCATCACTGAACGCACTCGCTGCATTTGAAACAAGCAAAGTCGAAAGGCTTCCCTCACTGGTCGCGTTGTGGTGGTATTGGAATCAGCAAGTTACGATTTTGCACTTGGACCATGACCACGTCCAGTTACTTGCTTCCTTCACAGTTAAGGATTCCGAGATTCCGCTGGCAATTATGGCGCATGCCTCTGGACGGCGCAACGTTCACCAAACCAATCTCTGGTAGTTCTATCGTGGTGGGAGTGATGTCCATTATCACGGTCCTGCGCTGGTGACCGGCTCGACACCGTTGTCCTTGCCTAAGTAAGACTCAGATTCAGTTCAAATGGTGCAGGGTTTATGCTGTTCCAAACCACACCTAAAGGATAAGACGGTTGGCACCTTGCTCGCTTAGGGCCTGGGGGAAAAGTACCCTCTTGATTCGAATATCATGATGAGATGGCCTTTCAGGTTCGTACTAGATGTTCCACTCCGACAGCTACGAACGTAATTAGATATATAAACAACGAATACAGAGCATAAGCTAGATAGCATAATGATACAATGAGCAGCAACAAGATATGTCCATTGGATAGTTTTGTGGATCCTTCAAACGAAATCATTAGCACCTCTATAGTTGTAGAAGGTGCTGCGGTCAACGCGACCTCCATATAGGAAGATATACATTCCTTCAATCCTCAGTGCCTTCTTTATCTTCTTAAGCCATGCGACGATCTTTCCTCGCCTGGAAGATTCTGTCGTCAAGCACGCATGAAAGAAAGCGCCAATGAAAGCTTACATTGCACCTCGATGCGCGCTCCCTGTTCCAACCTCGGACTCTCTGGCATGCTGTGAAGGGCCATTGTATTCGTTTGAGACTACAGGTGAAAGTAGGGAAGTCGAACGATCAAGGTTGGGTAAATCAAAAGTAGCAGTTACATACTTTCTACCGCCCCTCTTGGGTTTACAACCACCTCAAAGCTAGAATTATCGGTGCACAAAGGCATCGCAACGGACTTTGGGGATCTTAGTGACCAGCAAGTAATGGCGTTGGATCCAACGGCGAGGGAACAAGGGCGCGTGCACAACTGTCAGCAGCTCCCACGTGATGATTTTCCCCCGTCGTCGTCGGCGAGGTTGGGCCATGAAGACGATGATGAAAAGCGACCAAAATTCGCGAACATGGAGAAAAAGATGGAGAGATGCATTGAATTCACAACGCAATCGACTAGACATCAGAGCCCAGAAAGAAATATATATATCTTGAATATCCATGGACCACCACACACAAGTCATTCGCGTTCAAGACGGAAAAGCGCACGAAAATTCAAAAACCAAGCAGCCCAATCGATAGCATGTAGCATTTTCAGAATGTCGCCGAGTGAGGAGAAGACGAGAGTAGGATGGAACAAAAACGTGCAGACGGTTTATACAAGTTTTCTGGTCGACATAATGGCGGGGAACGACCAATCAGAGGTAACGAAGAAGGTTCAAGTGAAATGCACCTTACATTAGACAAGGACCCTTCGGAATGAACCGAACGTAGTGTCGAGGCTGTGCATGGCTGTGTGTGATAGAGAATCACTCTGTCTCGTCGAAAGGGGTAAAACACAGCATGTCGTGATGTTAACTTGTTTATGTTGCCGAGAGTCAAAAATACATCAGCATCATCGAGTGTGGCGAAGCCTCGCTGGTTTTGCTTTGTCCGGCACTGACATTCTGTCAACCAACGGCTTTTGTCCAGGTTTCCTGGAAAGTAAAAGTACACGTAACAAGTGTGGTTCAAATCCGAGTCACTCCGACGTCGGCAACACCCGCTGCTTCTTCAGTCTGGACATCCAGGACTCAAGCGTGTACTTTCTTCTCCCACTTTCTCTGGCAATTCTGTATAAAGGGCATGTAAAAATCCTTTTGAAGCCATCTGTTTTAGGTATGTCACATCATATCGGTGTGTCCCCGCAACATCTACAACGGAACGTGATTGCAGCATGTTATCCCAACGCATGACAATCCTGTACTTTAATGAACAAACTCAGTATTATGTGATGATACTCAAGATTGAAGTATGTAGAAGGGCGTTATGTCAGGGCTGCCATCCGCATAACTTTCCTGTGCCATTATCCATGGGTCGTCTGTCGCAATCACGTTTTCTGCTCGAATCTATCGGCCTTGAGAGATTCAAGTGTGTTCGTTCCTTCGACAATGGCGGTTTCCAGGACCATCGTCAACTTATTTCGACTTGAGGGCTTCTTTTAGAAATACAGGCGAGAAATCTATTATCAATCTTTGGTACCCTGCTTCTTTCACGCAGCGTGTTGCTTTGAAGTGTTCCCGCAAGCCGTTTCCTTGTCGGAGAAGAATTTCTGTCACTCTATAGCCTGGAGGCGTGAAAGTAGCATCTTCCCCAGCACAAAATAAACGTCGTACTAGACAAGGCGCAACCTCTTGTCATTGATAACAAATGCACGCACGGATATGGACCGGTCCGAACTCTCCGTTCCCTGGTGACTTTGTTGATTAAGTGGGTCCTTATGTCCAATCATTCCTGCAATTGTGATGCTTTTCCAATAGCCATCAAGCAAAACAACGCTCTGTCGTACCAGGAATCTGTTCGCTAACTGTTTTTCGAACCATACTCACCATCAATGACCAGGACAGGTTAGCTCTTTCAAAGCTGAAATACCCTCCGACTCTCACGTCCTTGGCAGAAGCACATGTCACTGATGACATCAACGAAGCCATCAGCAGTGGTGATCTCGAACGCACGACTCTGCTCCTCGACGAGTGGGCCAGTCTCTTCTCCACTCCCCTCAGTGGTAACTGTGGTAACTTCCTCACACTCGCTAGTGGTACCGGCTCCGCATCCATCGTCTCCCTCCTCCTTGCTCGAGCACCCACTTCAAATATCCACAGCAGTACTCTCGTTGCCGCTCGTAAGACTGAACATTGCTACGAAGTTCTCCAAGCTTTCCTCGACTCCGGCTGGGACATCAATACTTACCTCGGATCATTCATGGGTGATCTTCTTGCCCTTTTTGTCGACTCGCCGTCCTTGCTTGAATGGGCTATCGAGCGTGGTGCAGACCCAAATTTACACTCCAACAATGGGGGTCAGTCCGTTCTTGAGAGCGCTGTGTTTCACGGTCCTTTGGAAAGCGTCGAGGTACTGATCGATAAGGGCGGTGCGCAAATAAATAACACTAATGCTCTCAAATATGCTGCGTGGTCTGGGCGTACGGAGATGATTGAACTATTACTTGAGAAGGGAGCCGAAATTGATGAGATTCCACGCCCGGAGTACTCACTCGACCTCATGTATCCTGACACGGGTCTAGGAACAGCGCTGCATCAGGCAGTCATGGCTGGTCAGCTCGAAGCTGTGCAGCTTCTCCTGGCAAGAGGTGCAGATCCGAGAGTGAGGAATCTCGTCGGAAAGACGGCTCTCGATCTTGCAAGGGAAGAAAACCACTCGATGATTGTATATGCTTTAGAATCATCTGTCGCGTAATCAAATGAATTTCTCGGAAACAGTTATGCCATGACATTGTATATCCATCCACTCAGTTGGTGTTCACATTGCACAGGGACACAACAGGAATCTCTGGCGAGACTGGAATCCAAGCTACAGCGGCAGAATGCAATAACAGGGATGGGACAGGCTCAAACTGGTGTCCCGAAGGACCTGGTTTTACATGGTGCGAGACTCAAGTACTATGTTTTACCCGACGAGGACCTCGCAACGGTGGGCTCGCTTGTGTATGATCGATCATTGGGTATCTGTGACAACAAATGATGCTCCGCTGAATATTAAAAAGTCTAAGAACATTTCGCCAAGTGCTTCTCGCTACTGAGTAGGACAGGTCAGCAGCTCTTTCAACAGAGACACAAGTCACTGATGACATCAACGAAGCCATTAGCAATGGTGACCTCGAGCGGACGACTCTCCTCCTTGACGAGTGGGCCAGTCTCTTCTCCACCCCCCTAGGTAGTAACTTCCTCACACTCGCCAGTAAAAACGGCTTCGCATCCATCGTCTCCCTCCTGCTTTGGCCTGATACACCGTATCACGACAATGCTCTCATTGCTGCCTGTTGACCCGAATATACTCCGGCTGGGACATCAATAGTCTCCTATCCTATATACATACAATCGTGATCTTCTTGGCCTTTGCCTCAACTCGCCGTCCAGGCCATCGAACATTGTGCAGACCCAAATTCAAACCCCAACGAAAGGTTTAAATCTCTCTTTGGGGCCGCCATGCTCCGTGAGTCCCGCGAAAGCGCAGAGGTACTAATCAATATGGGCGGCACGCGAATAAAGACACTAATGCTCCCAAATTTGCTGCCTGGTCTGGGCGTACGGAGATGATTGGACTGTTGCGAGCCAAAATCGATGAAATTCCGAGCCCCAGTGACGTCTTTGGCCTCGTGGATACTGATACTGAAATGGGAACAGCACTGCATCAGGCAGCGGCGGCCGGCCAGCTCGAAGCCGCGCAGCTCCTCCCTGCAAGGGGTGCGGATCCGATTGTGTGGAATCTAGTCGGAAAGACGGCTCTCGATCTTGCAAAGGAAGAAAACACTCGATGGTTGTGTATGTTTTAGAATCATCTGTCGCGTAATTGGACGATTTACGAAGAAAATTTCTCACATGCCTGGCGTACTTATATGATGGGAGTCTTTTCAGGGCGGCTCCGACTTTCCACGACCGACATCACGAGCCTATCACGTTGGACACTTGTGCAGGGGCACAACAGGAATTTTCGTCACTAGCGACACTGTTGCGAGACCCCTCTGTAGCATGAAGTCACCTAAAATACACTGGCAAGTCGACAAACTATACCAAGGCGAAGACGAGTGGCTTCTTCTTCCGCTCCTGCTTTGTAAACGGGTATTGCCTGAATCGCCGGCCATTCGATCCTCACCCGTGACGAGGTCATTGACGCCGATGTGAGGCCTCTAGCAAAACCTGCGCCGCCCCTTACGAGAACTCTACAAATGGCTTGACGTGTTATCCCAGAATAGTCCAATTCCCTGCTTCGTCGTAAAAAAAGCCGTGATATCGTCTAGCCTGTCTCGATCGATCCATGCTATCGAGAGCCCGTCGCATTCACGCGCTGGCGTGCACCCATGGACCCCGGACTTGGCCCGCTCCAGCAAAGACAATGTTTCATTTCATACATACTTGGGCTGGCTCAAGTTGGGCATTGTGTTCTGGCTTCTCAGCTTGACTTGTGGTACCACTCGCATGCGTGGGTATGTGTGAGGCACCGTTCCGTCGAACAATCTTTGGCAGAGGAGCCGAGAGCGCATCAAAGGCCAAAGGCAAGGGCACCGGCATGCGGTGGTAAACGATTCGTATTGCTGGGAGAGTGACGCCATCCTACATACGCACCATCCCCCCAATCTTGCTTGTTCCGTTTCGACAACCGAAAGGCGCGCGCGCGCGCGGCGTGGGAGTCGAGACGCCGAACGCATATCGGGGTTTTACTACGCAACGCCGCAGTTTGAGGATACTTTTTTTTTTTCGGAGAGGAAGGAACGTGGGTCCCGCTCCGAGTCTGCGGTTTGGTTTGGTTGGGTTGGGTCTACTTCCGCCAGAGATTGCTTCTTTTCTCCGTCTCACCTGGAAAATAGGAAAGCCCTACTGCTGTTGCTGTTGCTGCGAGGACAGACGTCCGCAGCTAACCACACGGATTCCATTCCATCACGTCTGTGTAAAGATACCGACGAAATCTCCTGAATCCCAGATACACGCGCGCGCACCCGGAGAAATCAGAGACAGCATCTATGCGAGCGAGTCCCGAGTCCCGCGTCCCGCGTCCCGCGTCCCGAAGGCGACATCCAATATACATACGTAACAGCGTCATTCCTGCACATCACGTTTATCGTTGACAGGATAGGCTGTGTAGCAGGTAAAATCGGAGAGTTTGAGTGAAATAGCAGGTATGTCTTGTCTTGTCATTTCACTTCATAACTCGTTTGTCATTTGTCGTTTGCGCGGTGTGGCATTGGCATTGGCCATGGGGGGTTGTGTCGCCGAGGCACGCACTCCGCACTCCGGCTTGATCGGGGGATGATGGCGCGAGTTCGGGCACGCGCTCGAGTTTTGCGCCGAGTGTGTGTTGTCGTATGAATGAGGGGGTCGAGTGTTTGGCGGGGGCGGGAAGCAGGGGTTTCGCGAGGTAACGTGAATCCAGAATGCAGGGTCTGCCTGCCTCCCAGTGCATGTAAATGTAAATGAACATGAAAATATAAGCAAGTTGTGCGCATGCGCATTTGATGGATGTAATCATATTTACACGACTACGCCCGTCAATCATGCGCATTATGGACTTGACTCTCTTTTCTTATTTGTTTTTTTTTGAGGAAGAAACCTCCGAGGACCACGCACGGTCGAGAACCAGATCGACGCTCCATGCGTGCTGTGTGTGGGTAGCACCGATCCACACAAAGATCGACGGAGGGGGAGGGGAAAGGCGTGCGGCACCATGTATGTATGTGTAGTGTAGCTCATATGACGTCTGCGGGACTGAAGACAGCACACTAGCAGGCGTGGAACAGGTTCACCGTCACACCACACCACACCAGAGCGGGCGCACGGAGCCACTTCTGTTCTGACCGAAAAAAAAAAAAAAACAAAAACAAGACAGACATATGTACCTCGGACATCGGAACATCGGACATCGGACATCGGACCGGAGTCGATTATGTATGTATGGGTGTATGTGGTATGGCGGCGTTCGGGGAGTGTGCGAGTACACGCAACCTCGCACCTCGATTCGACCCTTTTGAGCCCGTGCGTCCGTCTCCGGCGAGCCCGCATCGCATCGCATCGCATCGTACGTCAGAACCGCGAATGTTCACATGCCCCGTCGTGTATATACATACATAAAATACATACATACGTACGTACATGGCAAAATGACGAACGTGCGTCGGCCTCGGGCGTCGGGCATACCGTACTTGGTTGAAACACTGGAGTCTACGTGCGGACTGGTGTTCCGAGCCCGTCGAGGTGTAGAGTCTACATGTGCGTGTGTGTGTGACACGTTGATTCCGTCGGCGATCAGTATTTATTTTTGTCGTCGTCGGGAGAGTACGCCCGAGCGGGGCGCGTTGGGCGGGACGGCGGGTGAAATCGCCCCGACGCGACGCCCGTTTTTGGATCGTTTGTGGTGGATTGCTGTGTATCACGACCGGTGCGGGACTAGACGGACGACGACGCGTGCGTGAATTCATTGATGGCGTGCATCGGTGCCTCACGCCGTCGGGGCATTTTCACGGCCGCGCGTCGTGACGCAATCGGCTGGCATCGAGTGGTGGTCGCACGACGCACTCGAGCTCGGGTTCGATGTGGTGATTCGGCGCGTGAGTATGCATAGGACCAGCGCGAGGACAGGCCTGCGTTTTGGCCAACTTGGTGTTCATTTGATCTCGGTGGTTTTTCGATGTGGGTAGAGGTATTTGGGATTGGAGGAGGGGTGGGTGACACGCGCGGGTATAGATAGAGGCGGAGCGCGTGGTGGCGTCGGTGGCTGGATTTGTCATGTGGGGATGCTCGATCGAGCGTGTATCCATGCATGGCGAATACTTGGATGGTTGCTTCCTTTTTCCGCCTGCGTCGCCGTGGAGACGGTGTATCCCCGGGCAGCGGACCTCGGTGGGCCGACCGCCGAGGTTTCAAAGCTTAACGTTGATCGCGAGTTGCCGGATGCAATAAAACGGCCTCGGAGTTTAGACTCTGTCATGGCCTGTCTGCCCGAAGAACTGCTGGAACGCATCCTGGCGCATGCCATTCCCCCGCCGCGCCCGCTGTGGCTGCGCTCGCCCACCGCGTCCACTGCCCGCCTCGCCGCGCTCTCCGTCTCGCGCCAGTTCCACCGCATCGCCGCCCCGCTGCTCTACCGCTCTGTCCACCTCACCTCCCCGTCCACCGCCGACCTCCTCCTCCGCACCCTCTGCGCCCGCCCCGAGTACGCCCAGCACATCCGCGAGCTCGCCATCCTCGGCCTCTGGAGCCCCGTCGTCGCCGTCCTGCGGCTGTGCCCGGCCATCTCCAGCCTCGACCTCACCATCGCCTTCGAGGACGGCGCCGACGTGGACCTCGGCGTGTTCGCCGCCCTCACCGAGATGCGCCACCTGACGCTGCGCAAACCGCCCAGCGTCTACCTGAGCCTCGCCCGCCCGCGTGCCCTCATCACCTCGCTCGCCCGCGCTATCACCGCCTGGCCCCGTCTCTCCACCGCCACAATCGCATTCAAGCTCTCCGACGACACGCCCACGTCCCCGACGTCCTCCTTCCACCCCTTCTCCGCCTTCTCCGCCTCCGCCCCGCCCAGCGGGCCAATCACGGCCCTCGCCACAGCGCTCGCCGCCGCCCCCGCGCTGCACACCTTCTCCACGCACCTCCCCTCCGTCTGGAACGCCTCCATCGCCTCCGTCGCATCCAACCCCGCCCTCGAGCGCATATGCCTCTACCCCGCCTCCTCCCGCCCGGACGCTGCCCCCGGGCCCGCCGCGATCCCCGGCACCGGCCTCTTCCTCATGGAGGCCCGCCGCCACCCCCGCCTCGCGGAGCTCATCGCGGCCGGCACGCCCATCATCAGGTCCCGCGCGCATACACTCGGGTCGGCCGCGGCCGCTGCGGCTGCACCTGCGCCTGCGACGACGACGACGGCGGCGGCGGCGCAGCAGAAGCCGACTGTTGGCCTCGGCCTGCGCATCGACACGTCCGCCGAGGCTATCAGCGGCGCCGAGGCGCCCGTCGCGAGGCGGTATAGGAGCGGCGTGGCGGGTCACCCTCACGCTAATGCGAGCGGGAGCAGGAGCGGGGGGATCAACCCGGCGTGGATGGGCCCCGTGCGCACGCCGTCGAGCGCGGGTGGGAAGGGGAAGGGACGGAGGGTGTGAGGTGGTGCATGCGTGCGGATGCCGGATGTTGGGGATACCTTGGATTCGATACCCTGGGGATGTTATGTACGACACGATACGGCACGATACGACAGGACAGGACTATGGCTAGTATTTATTTAATGTGGTTCTTTTTAATGCGGTTTCTTTCTTTGTATATAGATATTTTTTTGTCGTACTTTCTGTATGATTATGGGTGTGTTTCTTTTTATATGAGAAAGAGAAAGTGTCTGTTATCTATCATTTGAGCGGGAAAGCGGACTCGTGTGTCGGGATGTGGAATTTGTGTTCTGTGACTCAAGCCACACAGATGGATATTATGAGGGCTCTGTGTTCGATTACATGATGACCTAGTGGGCTGCTAAACTCTGCTACAGACTCGAAGCATCGAAGACAAGAAGAAAGACACATCTTCAAAATGATTTTTGTTTTTTTTTTTTGGAAAGATGGCTTTCAGGGAGAGCAGAACTTGGTTCTCACTTCCTATGCCCATTCGTCATGGGCTGATGTCTCTGTGGGTTTTCATGTTCATGAAAAGATTACAACATGCATAAGGTATTTTTTATGCCGCGATAGGTTGAATACTAGGATAGAGCACCAGAAGAGAAATTTACTTCTGGGGTTTGATGAGCCGTTACAGTTACAGTTGGTGAAACTCTTTTACCTTGTATCCTCATTGGGATTCCTGGAACGTGTGATGTGTTTGAAGATGACCATCTTTCTATGTCAATGTCCAATTCAATTCTTTCATTCTTAGAATGAAGTTATCGGATTTAGACTTTTTTTCTCTCCGTTTTTGTCGACTTTTTACTACAACAGACATTATCAGCGAAAGGAAAAGAGATTGTTTGCCGAGATGGTGGTTGCTTTCTATATGCTTGCCTGTTAGTGTAGCACTCCCGTCAGATTGTGGTTCTCCTTTTCTTCCACCTTCTATCCAGACTGACCCTACCAATCCTGTTGATTTTCGTTTCACCTGTTCCCAGAACTCTCTTCGGATCCTCCAGTTTTGATGATAACGCTGAGCAAACTTGGAGCACTTTTGTCAATTGGACCGGCTTGACAATTGAGCAAAAACTGTGTTTTTTAAGGGTGTTTCACACTGTTTGAGGTGTGATGGAAAGTGAAGAGTGTTGTTACAGCACAATGTATGCACTATGTTGTCAGCCATGCTCAAGCTTGCTGTTTACAACAAATTCACAGTGCAGTGCTCAAGCAAAGAGTGTGACAACCCCATTGAACATTGGGATCATGGCAACCATGCCAAGTATTTTCGCTTGGCTAATCATCAATGGATGTCAAAACTGCCCAAAACCATATTGCAAATACTCTCATATGACTGAATATCTTGTTTGGTTTATTGCACAAGCAATTTTGATTGAAATCACATGATTCATAGCCCATCTCAAGCTATGATATAAGAGTCCTACAGAGAAGTAACCATTTGATGGTTGGCATAATGTAAACTAATCTTTACAAATTGGCTAAACATTGAATTGGTGCAGATGGGCTTTGCTTCAGAGGTGCAACCAAACATCAAGGCTGTAGCTGCTTTGGCAACCAAGTCCTCATGCTTACTGTTTCAGATTCCTCAGCTAATGTCTTAGAGGATATTAGTCTCTGCTTTCTGTAGAGCCACACCTTCCATGGCTTAGATCATTGATGATGCTTAAAATGTGCTGAAAGCTGCCTTCTAACACTTAGTGTGAGGTGAGTAGCATCAGACTTGCTAGGTGTCAGGTTCCACTGACCACAGAGGCTCAGTCCACTGGGCAAATACCTTATGTGGTGCACATGGTGTCCACAGATGCAGTGTACCGTCAAGAGTGCGAGGTGTAGGAGACCAAGGTGGGGCTGGGGATGCAAGCAGGGGTTCACCGGTAATGCCAGGCAGGGATGTGAGTGCCAGTGAGGGGTGGAAAATGAGTGCCAGGAGTAGGCATGAGTAGTGGGGGTGTGAGAGATGGAGACAAGTGAGCGCTAGTGCGTGAGCGAGTCCCAAGATTGACAAATAGAGTAGTGGTCCAGGCCCAGGATGGTCATGGAGGTGGGTTTGAGGGGGTTGGAGTCCCAGGGCTGAGGCTAAGTCCCAGAGGTCGGTAGTGGGTTGTGACACTAGGAAGGAGAACTGGGCTGGGTCTTGGTTGACAATGTCAGTGAAAGTTGTGAGGTAAAAAAGAGTGGAAAATGCTTAGCGACAATACTAAGTGCTAGAATACCTGCTATATGTAAGAGTGACCTTTGGAGGTTATGGCACAATCACACAATTGGCAGAAGAGGATCTAAAGTATATATAAGAGACAGTAACTGCTGTACAATGGTAAAACATCACATTGCAGAGGGGGACCCAAAGAGAACAAGTCTAAGGATCTCTACTGCTAGGCTTGGCACATTAGCAGGGCAGCAGAGGCATGACAATCTGTACAGATTGACAAAACTGATTCTATAGGCCAAATGCTCCAGTCTGCATAAAAGGAAAATCACCTCCAAATGTTTGGTGACACATTTTGAATCATGTACAAAGGATTTAGTCAGGCCAAGATAAAATAAGAAGCTAGAATTGAGGGGTATCTGAGAGAGTCATAGCAGTGGTGAGCAGAAGTGAGTGAAGAGCTCTGAAGTTAGAGGCACCAAAGAAGCAAGTGACATGAGCAGTGCAAAATGGGGAAAGAATGGAGCAAAAGAGTTCTCTGACATTGTAAGTACTAGATGCCAGGTACAACCCAACACTGGTGGAGGTTTCAGTGGCAAACAAAGTGCTATAAAAGCACCTTGCTATTGAAGCATAAAGCATAAGAAATGAGTGAAGAAGGTAACTTTATGAGCAAATAAGTATGTACAACTTAAATGGTAAATTGCTAAGTGAGTTTGTTGAGTTTGTTGCCAGTGACCAAAGGTTGCCAAAGTGGTGAACTAAGTAAACACTATATAACAACCTTTTCTATGGTATGGGTAATAGATAAGTCATTAGAAACACTTAGCACCAACAATCCAGCTGTCTGACATGTTACATCACCTGTTAAAATATAAAAAAAAAAAACATCAAAAAATGTCATTGTCCATCACATCATGTCCTATTCAAAATGGAAGCTGTGAAATAATGTGATTGCCAGGTACTGCAGCAAGGTTAAATAAGCTGTAGTGGCTTATGTAATTTAAATCAAAATTGATGGAGTAATGGTCATTTGAAAATATTCACTCATTAGGACATTTTTTTGAGCATCTCTAATTTTTGTACTTAGTACTTTGTATGTCCTCCATTTGCCTTGATAACTGCTTGAATCCTTCTAAGCATGCTTTCTATCAGTCTTTGGCATACCTCTGCTAGTATTTTATCCCCCTCCTTTGCAACACTCTCCCACAATTCATGCACACCATGAGGAAGTGTTTCATTACTGCCTAAGCTGCTTCTTGAGGTACTTCTAAGAAGGTATATTAGGCATGATAATCAATGATACAATTGATGGAGCCCATTAACAAACTGGAAGAAGGGAATCCAAACAATGAATTGAACAGATTGCCACTTGGTACAAGGTGGCTTGAAACCAGTGGCAGCTCCCAGAGATCAAGCACAAGTTATGCTAGGTGCAGATGGCCCATCAGCCAGCAACACCCTGGCAGTCCTTTTCATCACCTCTGGTGCTAGTTCCTGCACCCTTAGCACACCTGGTGACATGTCTCTTGCATTTAGGTGTCCCAATGGATGTTAAGGAAGATGATACAAGAGAATAAAAAACTTTTTGTGTTAGAGCTTCTTCTCTGTGAAAAACATATCTCAAATTTGGCTTTGGAGCACTTTTTTCAGACATGTTCCAGAGATCCAAGGAGCAACAAGGGCTTGAAGAAGATGTGTAATTCTTTTTGTGAAAGATACATTATGATCATGTAACACATGTCATCTATTGATGTCACCTATCCTGACAAGATTCTCTCCTTTTGCAAAATTCTATTTTTATGATTTTTTCCCCACTAACCCTCAGTCAGTATCGAGCCCGGGAACATCAGGACCCATGCATTTGAAAACGCCGATTATGAAACGCCACTGGGCCGTGGGCACCAGTTTTTTTTTTTTTTCTGGAAAAAGTATCCAAATAGTTGGGTTCAAGCGAAGAACGGTGCCGAGCCGGTGTCAGACTGTCTAGTGACAGGAATTTGATGAGGAAATCATTTTCCTGCCTTTCGGCCGAAATGCATCTAGAAGTTGAGAATTGAATGCTGGATTAGCTCACATTACGTCTTCACATCAATCAAGGCCTCTGTCAGTCAACTTATGCTGATGACATCAAGTGGGTTACACTTTGAGCTTGAAAACTTGATATCCCATCCTAGAATTGAGCCAATGGGATATGATTATAAAGTAAACTGTACCTTCGGCTTGATCCGTACAAGATCATTGTATTCAGGGGCTGAAGAAATGTGTCCCTGGTCGATAGAATTACTAGACATGGTGTACTTGCATACTCCTGAAGGCATCCACGTGTGTTCTGTGTTCATTGTATTCCGACGTCCAGACGCAGCCCCGACACTGGCTGGTGCTCCCAGAGTTTGAACACGAGGCTTCAACATGTCTCTGGCGTGTCGGCCGGCCGATGGCTCTGAAGGCGTGAGCATGACGTCCGTCCGAAAATTGATACTAACATTCACCCCAAAAGCCCATTGCAGACGTCATTCTATAAGGTTATGACAGGAGGCTTCGCGAACATGCCAACGTGTTAGCAGCGAGGGATATTTGATCATCATGAAAGTCGGGAGGACGTAACTAACTCCCTTAGCTGGCTGAAATCATTGATTGAAATATATGCACGTATTGCGAACTGAGGCGAGCCAGCACCGCACTACTACTTTGTCAAAGAGGATCAAGAATCTGCGGGAACATGATTTTGCCATAGTTCTTCTCATGAGACCACACTGTCAAATAGTTTCTCGAACAGTACAGAACAGAATTCATATTGCAAAAGTCACAATCTAGCAGGACACATCAGGAAGATATCGACTCACGCGGAATTACCGGAACGCCAAAATATCTGGAATAGAATTCAAGCTGAAGTCGTAGACAGATTCTTCGGTTTAGTCTAGGGCACACAAACCAAGAAACTCGACTCCTAATGGGACAAGGAAAAGTTATCGAGATAAATTGACACTGCAATGTTTGCAAATATCTTCAGCTATGCCTAAGATCTGTCCTCGAGCCAAATGAGAGGGTCCAAGCCTTGATCAAAGGCCTCGTCGCGTTCGCTATAAAGCGTATTCTTTGCGGCCGTGCTTGAACACAACGATATATGGAGTGGTATAGAAGAAGCAGGGTCATTGGAGAGCTATAGTTTTTGTACAACGAGTGCAAAGAAGAATAAAATACCGTGCACGCATGATTCCGCCTACCCTTACACACTCGCAACCAGCATTGCACCTTTCCCAGTCGCTGATTATTTCGTGAAAGCCCGGATAATTTTGGCCGAAATATGCAGAAAGAAGATGGATCCAATGAAGGAAAGCGACAGAACGAGGACAATGAACGGGTCACTGACAGCGATCAATCTTAGTGACACCAAAGCACATGCGGAATGAAGACGCACACTCGGAGTCCGGGTGAGTCATCGGTATACAGTTTGAGCATGGTGTTTGAAGATCCCCCTGCTCCAGCAGCCCGAGTTGAGTTTGGTCTTGACGCTTGCGAGTTACCAGCAGCGCGACGTCTATTATTTGGTAAGAGAACAAGATGCAAAATCAGAAGTGATCACGTACCTTATTTGTGCACCCGGAGGTTTAGCTACAGCTGAAGCTGCTGGACCACGACCATTAACGCGAGGAGTATCCGTGTCAGACTAGACAACTTCAACGAAATGAATTCTATGAAGAAAGAGAACCTTACCATTGTGCCAAAGTGGATGCTCAACCTGTCGCGCTGGCAGAGAGAAAGTGAAACGTCAGTCGATCAATGTGACCGTGAGATAACTCGTGACCTCTCGCCAGCCATTTCTGGCAACATCCATAGTTACTTGTTCGATATCTTCTTATCGTGCATTCATCCATCCTCGAATATGCCTGTGGTTTCGTGTCGTCTTACTTTCACCGATTGTGACTGGCGATACCTGAAGTGGAAGTGTATCGATTACCGCATGGGATAGATACTGTCATGGCAGTCAGCTGGACCCCTCCTACGAATTCCGCTCTACAACTCTTTCGTTTCGGACGGCTCATTATCCTCCCTGTCATCTCACAATCTAAAGTAGAATACAAGTCGTGTATGTTTCTTCCAGTTGACACGAGTTACCCAGGTGAATCCTCGAAACTCAATGACAGAGAAGTCGTCAGAGGCGTCTAGGCCATGTTCAAATCAATCATTCTCAATGCTGGCATTGAAGGACCGAAATTTAGACAGATGTGTTTGTGAACTGTGACGAAACGTCGCCCGCCGTTTTGTGGCATCCTGGGTGCAGACACCTCAAAATATGCAGATGTAGAGTTCTTCTCTCATGGCTTGGCTGCAAGCCTATAGTGTTAAGGTTATACTCGCTGGTCTAGACTTCGATCAGTAGGTAAGGCCTCCGCGTTTACCTAATTTTGCAAACCAGGGATGACAAATTATCAAGGAGAAGCATGTGAACCACAACAAAGTCTTCCACGAACATGTCGACGTGTGCACTGAGATAGTATTCCAGAGGAAGTGATTTTGGCGATTTGTCAAATCTGTCACAATCGTGAAAACATTGGAATCATCACGAGGAGTACATATCCGTTCCGATCTCCGAACACGACCTTTACCATTGTTCTGGGTCACAAGTACTATAGACCAGAATGGAGCTCTTCGGATTTCTTCGCAACTCTACATGTCATTTCCGGCAGTTGGATTGGTTTGATTGTGGTTCCTGGGTGGAACTGCCTCGTGTTCCACGCTGAAGTACTTAAAGACTCGTTTGACCTTCTCTGATGTTGCTCTTTAGCGGGGACGTGCGTCCGACTTGCTTCCTACCAGGGCACGCGCGGTCAGGTTGGATACCTCTTCACCAATATACCCAGTTGCAGGATCGTTGGTACAGTGTGTATCAAGCTTTCCTCTGTATCTATCCTATCAGTCAGAGTATGTATGTGTGTTGAAAAGATGTCATCCTTGTAATCCTCACAGCTAGCTTTTTCCGATAAGGATTCGTTATCCTGGGACGGATCATCTGGCTACTTTCATTTTTGGCTCGGATTTGAGCTCGAGGCGAGGTTTCCGGCTTCTGCAGGTGTGTTTCAGGCGTTATCACATCATTTTTTGTTCGTCTCAAATTTTGGGAACAGCCAGCGCACACATATCTCTGTCTTCTCGCTCTTAATTGTCACTTTCTTGTGGTAAGCTTAATGCAGTCCCTTCGTTCAACTTTCAACTTCGGTCATTCATACATTGGGTCATTAGGTTATCGCATACTCCGGTATTTGGACGTGACTACTAGAGAAACTGTCGTGTCTACCTCGCGTCGGAACTCTCCGCTGTGTCAACGCATATATTATCACTGGCTGTATCTCTCCGCCGTCTCCTTCTCAGGATCATTAATACCTTCGCGTATTGAGCATTCCTGTCCTTTCTTGTTCTACAATGCTCACACTTGGCCCTGGGTCTGTTTGTGACATCTGTATAGAGGCATTCGGCGGTCCGAGGGTAGCATCGGCTATTGTTTGCGGTCATGTATTCTGTTCCGAGTATGTGCCATTCATTCTCTTCCCTCGTCGATTTGAACGAATAGTCTTTATCTGAAGGTGTATTGATAAGCTCAGATCAGCGCTTCCAACGGCCAATCACCCTGATCCTAATTACAAGCCTTGCCCTTTATGCCGCCATACTTTCGATACGAGGACCTATATACGACTTCATGTCGATCACGACAATAATCCTCAGCCAGCTATCCGTGTGACAGCCGGGCCTACCGTGAGCAAAGAGGATGCGCACACCGTGCAATGTTTGCTCGAGAGAATGATAAACATCTCCAAAGAAGGCTCGTCTGAGGAGGAGTCGCGACAATGTATAGCGGAAATGAAAACTTTCCTACAGCGACAGAAAGATGCCAAGCAGGTTCGTCGATTGCTCACTTCCATACTTTATAATTTATCTGATTCGTTCCAGTTTATTGAACTACGAGCCTGTTTCAGGATGTTGGTCTATACCGTTGACATCCGGACCACAAATCGCCAACTTCAGGCTCAGAAGACAGACCTGGAAGTGTCCCTTAATCGAGTGAGAGAGGAGAAAGCCGAAGTGGAGCGCAAGGCAAGGGATGAGAGAGATCTGGCATTGTCGGTTGAGAAATCTCTGCAGGACCATGCTAGACTTACCCGAGATGGATATGAAGCAATGATCATGTGAGTCCCTCTCTCACCACCTTTCACCCTCTCTGGAAATTGGCGCTGACGAATAGTTTAAGACACGTGAGTTGGATAAATTTGAATAAAGCGGGCTGAAAACAATGCCTTTAATAGTATAACAGGGTTGCAACCGAACTGAACACGATCCGCGAACACCTACAGCACTCATGTTGCGATGATTCTAATTCCCGTCATGACCAATCAACTCGGGAGCTCGCCTCACGTATGACCCAAGAGCTTACAGCCTATCACGACGAATACGTTAGACGAGACGAACATGTTGCCGCAGGACCTGGTAATTTCATGGTCTCCCCACTCGCTGCATATTCGGCTCTTCCGACTTGTCTGTTCGATCTCCCGGAGGAAAGCGAAGTTGAGATGCCTCCGTCGAGAACAAAAAGTCGCTCGCGATCACCCACGTGTCCCAGTCTTGATCAATCAGCCGGTCGTGCCGTTCCCTACCCATCCACACATCAAAGCAGTGCTTCCCATAGTCGCAGCGCGACCCTTGACAATCAACTCGTTTCCAGCTCGGAACCTTGTAAATCTGTCCATCTCATTTCCTCCGATCCCTCTGTCTCGGTAAGTGCAACAAAGACCGAACTTGAGGCTGCCAGCATAGATCAGGCGGACAATCGATCAAGGATAACCCGAAATCGTAAATACAGCCGTGACCACAGCCCACACAACTATTCGCTGTTCCATGAGGAAAGCGCTCAGTCATCCCCGTCCTTGCATACTCCTGGCTCCATTTCAAGGCTTCATGATAGCGGGTCATTATCTGTCGATGAAACGACAGCCCCAGCGGGGATTACTTCATTAGCTACAACCTCGTCCCATCAAGTGCACCCTTCTTCTCCTTTGCACATTTCTGGCTCAACCTCAAAGACCGAGCACCGTGAGTCAATAAACAAGGAGAAGACGCCTGTTGTGGCAACTACACCGCCAGCGCCAACATCAGAATCTCCACAAACGCAAGCAATCAGAAACCACATGTTACAAAACCTTCTGCAAGACACGATACCCATTTCCGGATCTTCTTCGCAGATTACTCCTTGTACATCTTCTCCTTCATCATCTGCTATGCCTCGCCACGAGTCTCTTAGATCCGACGAACAAAAAGGGTCTGGCCTCGGGTACTATACACTTCCTCAGCCGACGCCGTCTGTTCTGGCCGAAAGGCGTGAGCTCCATCGCCAGGAGAGTCTTCGCAAGTCTCAGGCTCGTGACACAACGGATGAAGAGATGATTATCCCTCCCTTGACACCGGTACCATCGCGGCCGACGCATCAGTCCTACGACCACGCCCCTGCCCCAACGTACGATCCCATGAATGTCCCCATATCTTCTGCTAGTAGTGCTGCAAAGGCCAAGGCGCGCGAACGCGCTGAGAAGGCCATGAGGGACAAGCGCACTGAGAAGGACAAAGACTCGATTAGGAAGAGAGCCGAGCGCGAAGAGCGGCGCAGGTCGAAACGCGGGGAAGCATGGTATCCGTCATATCCAGGCGAGAGCTCAAGTTCTTATAAGCATAACTTTCATGGGGCTACTGCTAGTGATCGCTTACAACAAGGCAATTCTTCGTCTCGCCATATTTCGTCGTACGATCTTCCTCCTCCTCCATATACCTCTGCTTCGCAACGTGCCTCTGGCTCTGGACGCGGCCGCTATGTGGAGAAGTATACAAGCAGTCATCGGAATAAGTATACACCATTTCGCATCCTCTCTGTTACCCCTCGGGCTTGATCGACTACCTCTTCATGACCACTTTTGCTTTGTACCTATGAGTGTTTCTCCCTTGATTGTTTCTCGCTCAGACTGTATCTTCAGGACTATCGAGATCCCTCGAGAGGAGAGTGGTGCGTGTGCCACTTTACCGCTCTAGCTCCTTGCGTTTTAGAATCTACTGGAACCACTGGAATGTACGGAATGTACGGACAATTCGTTTGTCATTCCGTCACTTTGGTAACCCACCATGCTTGATTCTATCGATCCCCTCTGAAGCTCTATAACTTCTATCATTGTATTATCATTCAACATCATTGGAACCTTGTGAATCCTGAACATGTACATGTAACAATGACTATCTCATGTAAACATTGCATATTCAGATCTCAGCATCGGATTTGGAGAGTCACATTTAGGAATGTGAAAGGCGACTAACAATGACCTTTATCAGATCCGAGAAGTTCCTGGTTATTGATTCTTTGAACAAGCCCCGAAAGTGATATCGGGCGATCGAAGGGTACATGGACCCATAGGTCTACGGAAGCATGCTGAATGACCAATCCGGAACAAGTTGTTCAGGTGGCGTTTGAAATGGCGAAACGCCATTGTAGTGGCTAATCTTGGAATCTTGCGGGCCTGGGTACAGTGAAGTATCAATAGCATTTCGAGTGGACTCAGAACCAAACCAGTAGACTCAGAGTCTAAAACGATACAAGCAGATCAACTGGTGGCAAAAGACTATGCAGTAAGCGAAGAAGTCTTGATACATATAATAAGTATATATATGAACAATGTGTACGGCCGGCGTCTCGGAGTCGAAAGATGAGGTAAAGCCCAAATGTAATTCACGACGTAGAGCTACATCGATTCAGTGCCGCGCCACAGAATTGAGCAGCGATAATCCATAAGATAATCTAAGAATGTGCAAATGAGCAATTCCAAAATGACCATACTCGTGAACTTACCAGCCCGACGACGACGGAGAGCGCCAAGATCTTTTGATTCCGCCACCACATCTGCCTTCTCGTAGTCCTAGCGCCCCTCCTGAACGCAGTCGCTTGACCTGCCATGACATCCGTCTTATCAACGAGAAGCTCGATTCGTTCACCTCGACTGAGTATCTGTTCCACATTCTGCACCATAATATCCTTTACCTGATCTAACTCGGACCTGGCACGTGTCAGCTCGTCCACAGGAGGGGAAGTGTTATATTGGTGTAACAAGGCCGAGATCGTGGGACCAAAACTGCCTTGAAGACCATATGCAGGAATTTCATCGGAAGAGGAGGAAGAAGGAGCAGCCGTAAACTGTCCAAATAACGTTAGATTGATCCACCGCAAAAGAAAGGCGAACCTTTCGCTGAAGATCAGCCAGGAAAGCAAAAGGCATTCTCCTGTAACAAGAGTTCATGGAAATTAAAGGTCGTGGAACTCATCAACTTACCGTCCAGCAGTATCATCCGCCATTACTAGGTATGTGTATCCGCCTTCCGAAACATAATGAAAGAGATATTGCTCCCAAACATAGGTGAGTTTGCTACACAACCAGGTGAGTATCCGCAGTTCAATCAGTAGTGACACAAACCTATCATTAGGAGGAATCTTGGATAGAATGGTTTCCGTTGCTGTGAACGTCTTTAGTGAATTATGATGCGATTTGACAAAAACAAAAGACCATGTGAAAAGTCTCGTTTTCCAGCTTGATGCTCAGCCAAAATAATAGGGCCTCTGGACACCATTGCATGTATCTATTGAAATCAATAGAAACGTCGATTTCAGATATATATGCCTCACCAAGGACATCGTTGTTTCGTCGTGGGTGGGATTGGATGGACACCATGCACGATTGGGGCTGACGTAGTTGGATTAGTTTCTCACGGAATAGCCATCAATTATAATAGTCTATGGAACAAACTTGAATCTGCCAATCCTCTCTGTAAATATTTTATGATTGAACCAATGTATGTGATTTCTTGTAGCTCTGAGTACAGCTCGATTTTAAGACGACTAACTCTGAATTTTGAGGTCGGTGCTGGACCAACAGAGATGAGGCTGTGCAACATCGATCGGAGTTGTTCACAGAGTTGTTCCGCATTAGGCAGCTTCGTTCTTCTGAAATGCCGCATTCTTCTGGCCGAGCCCCAATAGCCTTCCGCAAGGTGCAGGCTGCGTCAATTAATTTTCTTATCGTGCCATTGGAAGGGCGGGGAAGTAGATTTGGGTTTTAGCTATTCTCACTCTTCAGCTAGGGCTTCTATGCCCCTCATCATCCACCCGTCAAGCTGCTGTGATATCTGCTTGGAAACCCTCACTTATAATGACAAACCACCCTTTGCTATTCCATGTGGCCACATTTTCTGCAGGAGGTGTGTTTGCTCTTTTTTTTAGTATCTTTACTGAGCGATCACAGCTGTCTCTTTGGCTTGAATCCGAGCCTCTGCCCTTTATGTCGGAAGCCGTTTCTTCCTGAGCGTTCAAAGAAGCTGATCACCGGAGACCTGGAGATAGCAGAGGTGGCAGGGATTGAGGATAAAACAGCCATTGAACTCCTCGCGAAGCTTGTAAATTCATTAGATACAGAGCGGTACGACAGTGCAACCTTGGAAGTGGATGTTTGGTTAAGCGCTGGAAACACAGTGCGTGGCGTCTTTTTCCATTCTTGTACCACTTGGTCCTAATTTAATAATAGCATGTATTATTGCAGAAAGCACATGAGGTTTTCAAGGAGTTTCTCCTACTCAAGTCAGAAAGAAGTGCGAGTCAACGTTCAATACGACGTTTGCAACGCGAAATGCGCCGCCTTGAAGTTGATAAATCGACTGAGAAAGAAAATGCATCTGCCAAGGAACAGTTGCTATTGTCTCAGGTTGAGGCTTTGCGAGAGTGCGTTACAGGATATTAATCTATCCTTATGAGGTTTTTGCTAATTAGAAATGAACAGGAAGGTAAATAATCGGTACCTAAGTACCTTGCTTTTTCTTATGCTCGAAACAGGTCCGGAGATTCGAAGAACGTCACAGGGCCACCACAACGGTTACATTCAACCATAACCCTCTTCCAACCCCTCCAGAGCCTTTGCCTCTAGACTCTCTACCGTTTTTGACGAACCTCCAACAAAATTACAATCTGTCGAATGAAACTCCTTTGCAGAGCTCGTCAGATCGTAAAATACAAAGTGCGGCTCATCCCAGTGGTGATCCAGCAAATCCAAATGCGGAGAGTCGAACAGCGGCAGCACCGCGGGCTCCAAGTAACGATCGAACGTCAATACCATTCAACCCCATTATCGTGAATGGCCAAGTGGCCAGCCATAGAAACGCAATCATCCCCGGTGCCTCTCCAAACCAGCGATATATATCACGAACTGTGCTCGATGACTCCACTCCTGATAGAACAAGTATCTATGAGCAGTCTGCTGTCCAAGTTGATCCATTCGCATTAGCGACGGATTATCTCCAGGAATACGCCGCTGGTTTTCAGGAAGGATATCAACTGAACCGACGGAATGGTTGGCACAGATGGACAGAGCCAGTAGTTCCATCGGTGACAGAGCCTGCAAGCCGATCTAGTGCCTTCTCGAACAGAACCTTAGACTACCGTTTTACGCAACAATCAGATGATCTTCCAACTACGAGCCAGCCAGTGCGCAGCCCATTGGGGCTGCGAAATTTATACACGGCCTCAACTACTTTCCCCCAATACAGGCGAGACGACCCTGAACTCGCACCTCGCGTATCCTCATCCAGACCGTCAACACCCATCTACAATCAACCATGGATACAATCTCACTGGCCGACGCTGCAATCACTGTCATTATCCCCTGCTCCAACGGAGCCATCTGCAACCCCCTCACCGGTACATAGAGCACCCAACTCATCTTCATCCCCAACACCCCCATCGTCTGTATCATCCTCCAGCATTTCGGGACACTCTGCTCTCCCTGTCAGGGTAACCCCAACGATGTCCTCAGACACAGGATCATCACGGTCGTCTCGCGCCTCAAGCCTTTCAAGAGCTTCAGGACGTGATAGGACGAGCGTCGAGATTTTCTGGGATCCAGCGAGCGGGATTCCAGCTCCGAACACCCCAGACACGCATTTATCTGTGCGACCCGCTCCAGTGGTTGGGATCACTGATTCCCCTGCGAGCGGACACACAATAGAGTCTTGGGGGACTGTGAGCACCAATAACTCGAATCTGGTCTTTCAACGACCATTCATGCCTGCTTACCAAATCAGCAGCGTCAGCGACCTGCAACTCCGCTTCTTTGACGACTTTACCGATTCATCGCATGCAGGAACAGCTTCTCAGCGGACGTCGTTGTTCTCAGACGTAGTGCCACCAATCCTTTCTTCACACATTGGCCTTGAAGACAGTGATAATGTTGGAACTTATCGTAGCGATTCCCAAAACAGGACCCCACGCTTTATCCCTCGGCCACTTCCTGGTAATGAGTCTGTATCTTCCCTCGAGGGCGGATTCCAGTACGTTCTTCCCCAAGCTACTGACAGTCATTGGAATATTTCCAACTCCACCTACCGCGATTTTGGTCATGATTACATTCAACATCATGGGACTCCTTCAGATGCCTCAGAGACTTGGCACCGTGCAATAGCTGATCTGACGTCCATCCAGTCCCGCTCGCACACACAATCGCAATCTCATAGCCAGTCTATCTCAGGTCCTGTGTCTGACCGCTCCCCAAGAACATCACGCCAACGTTCTTCGCGCTCATCCTCAGTAGCCACCCACAATAATCCAACGCCTTTGCGGCGGGAAACTCCTGTGGCATCTACTAACGCTTTGGGCTTGACAGATCTTACTTCGTCTCCAGAGCCACGTATCTCAGCACCCGCACCAATAACGCCTTCGCAGTCGTTCTTGCGCTATTATCGCTAAAACTGTCACGCACTAATTCGCCTCAACTTTTCATGTATAAATTGCATGACACTTTGTTCTCTGTATCATTCATTGAATGTAATTTTCTGTGACATTACATTTTTCAAGTGGGTCCTGAGAGGTGAACATACTATGTAGTTTCTGATTGGGACGATTCTCCCACTGTATATTTATATCGCCCTAATGACACTCATATTTTATCAAACATCAGTTCTCGGCAATTGAGTCATGTTGGCACACTTTCCATTAGGGAGCTCTCCAAAGCAGTTCCATGGACTAGTGGCGCGACATGGAGAACACCGGAAGCTGCGGATCGATAGAACATATGCATGCCCAGTCCCGTAGGTCCGGTGTTTGACATAAGCATAATGACACTCCTTGTGTTGAACGGGATTGAGCTTCGATTCCACAAGTTTTCAATAGCTGATAGGCAACCGGTAATTTCCACGTCTCAACCCGTATTTGTTTTGGCTTCATGAAAGATAACGGCATTTTCCCTTCCCGACAAACTTGGATTGAATAGGTGTCAGATAGAGTATAGAAGTTGCATCGCCTCAGTCACTCCGCAGCAAAGCTTATGGCTTACTATCGCTCTTAGCAGTCGATATTATATGAAGATTCGGAAGGAGCTTCAGTTCCTAGATGTGCATCCTGTGAAGGACAGATGAGAAGAAGAGTCAAGAAGATCGCTCTCAGGCTTGAAATCGTCCGGTGACTTTGACACTGCTGATAAGATTCGGCAGCCTCCTAGTGGTAGGTCGTTCTGAGCTTCGAATTCTTGGTGCCAAAACAAATTCGGCATGGAACGAACCACCTCCTGGGATATCGCTTCATCTAATGGAAATGACTCTGCCTTCGTTTCTACTTGCTCCCACTGGTGACGTCGGAATGAGCGGAAACTATCAACTTCACACGTCGCAATTGATTTGTAAGAAACCATATGGATGCTAGACGGGATACCAGAGTGCAATTGATCAGGCTGCTCTCATAATACATCTAGTTCTCGTAGACCACTGATTGGAGGAAGTCATGATTGAAAAAGTGTGGAGAATAGACTCCAAGTACTTGCAACTGGGATTGTATCACGTTCCATCTTTCCTCTGTTATAGGCCCAGTGTTTCATGAGTTGATGTTCCGGGAGAGCGTACACCATCTTCCTAAGTTTCAGAGATATGAAAGAACCACAGGAAGCGAAGCAGCGTAGCATAGATCCTGAACAACGTCCGGCCAGTGCGGTGACTGACATAGTCCTCACAAAAGATTCGTGTAGATCCGATTATCAAGTCATCTTTCTGCTGATTGGTAGACCCGTCAGTGGACCGTTATACCATTACATACCCATTCAGTTGGGGCTATTGTATAACTGTGGACTTGAGAGAATATCCGTGGTAAGTAAGTACTTAGCGCGTTCCAGTTTTTTCCTGGCCAAACTCGGTTGTTGCCGAACATTTTGATGTCCAGCCGCTCAGCGCTCAGCACTCGCAGTACTTATCCAGTAAGAATCCTCCTCTTTATATAAAGATTAAGTAATATTGCATCACCTCTTCCTTCGACACTTCGTCACTTTCTCCGTGATCTACACTGAGCTATCTATTGATCTCTCGCACTAGACGGTCCCCTATTTGATTGAGCTGACATCAAGAGCGATCATCTTGTGTCCAATCATTCCGTCATGGAGCTTAAGATTGTTTATCGTGTTCTCCGAAAAATATCCGATTGGTCCCTTGGAGGATTTTTTTCAGAGGTTTATGTCGAGGGACATGAAAATGTGACCCCAGACGAACCTCTGATTGTGTATGTATACCATTTTATGGTTGTCCAGAACCCCAATTTCCATGTCTTTCGGCCATCGTTGTAATTTTGTTTGATCATTGTCTTTCTTTGATGAAAAGGATGCATTCTGAATAAAATCAATAGAGCGTCAACGCATCATAATGAGATCATCGACATCGCTACACTGGGTGAGGGTTCATCGCCCGTGTGTTGTCATTGTCGTTTTTCCAATCAGGGATCAACATAGCCGCGACAATACCTTACCGGCGTCGCCTATCCTTTTGGGCTAAGTCATCAATGTTCACGAATCCTCTGACGCGTGCTGTTATGTTGTCTTCGGGTGCTATACCTGTAAAGCGAAATCCCAATAACGGGAATGGGACTGGGAACGGAGTCTTGCCGCAGACTAACTTGTTCCGCGAGTCATTCATCGCTCTTGAACGTGGGGATATAATCGGCGTGTTTCCAGAAGGTACAAGTTATACACTACCCAGCATCATGCAAGTATTTTCTGGCGCGGCGTGGGCTGCAGTTGACTACGTGAAGTGGACGCACGAACAGCATGCGAAATTCAAGGAGCTGACTATTGTGCCGGTGGGAATTGTGTATACGGATAAAGCACGCTATCAAAGTCGGGTAGGCGTTCTTTTAATGTGACCTTATGAGCACTGACCACCGATCAGGTTTATGTGAAGTGAGTCCTTGGTCGTATATCCACTTGCAGATCCTATACAATACTATTAGATATGGTGCACCTATCATGGTCGAGGCATATATGCAAGAAATATTTCGAACAGGTGGTGCCGATGTTGAGGCTGTGACGAAAACGGCTGTAAGGCAGGTTACTGCAGAAATCGAGAGGCAAATGCGAGCTATGTCTATCAATGCACCAGATTGGTACGTTCATCATTGTTTTATTTATCAAGCGAGGTTCTAGAGACCATTCTAGGGATACTCTCTATGCCGCACAAATGGCTCGAGATATCATTTATGAGGATCCTGCGAACATTCCCCTCAAGGACTGGTTATCAGTGTCTCAGAGGTTCGTTGCATAGCAGCATGATTGTCATCAGCTCACATCTTCAATAGTCTTGTAGACGTCTTTACTACTTCCTCGTCATCGCCGGCCAGTCTCGACGCTGCAAAGACGGCTCTGGTCACGTATTACTCACTACTGTACTACACTGGTATCTCCCACTCCTCTCTTACTTCGCTTCTTCCTATCAACCCCAGGCCCCCTTTTATTCGCCTCATACGCTCCGCTATGCACGTACCGCTCGCATTTTTCAGCTTTGTTGTCTTCCTCCCGCCGATGCTACTCCATGTCCCGGCCTATATCATCGGGAATCTTGCGGCCAGATTACTTGCCAACCCAGGCGGAATTGAGTCGGAGGCCCAGTTTAAAGTTATCTTTGGGGGGTTTGGACTTGGTGTTGGGCTAGGCGCTGTACTTGGAGTTTTAAGGAAGTATGTGGGTCTTCAGCCGATGTGGAAGCTCATCACACAGAACAATGCGAAAGAGGGACTGATAGGGAACTTCAAACGGATAATGACGACGCTAGGCATTGCTTATGCTAGCATTTATCTGCTCATAAGATGGCATAATGCGTTGGTATACGGTTTGTGACCTTCCCAGTCAAACCGTGTCTATCTCAGCCTTTTTTCTCACCATAGGGAATTACAAGAGGTGAGTTTGGCCTTTCAGACTAATTCTGTACATTCATTCCATCGATAAGGCTGAAAATATTATCATCTCTATACAAACTTTGTATCAGTTCAATTCCCCAGCGCCCAGCTAGCTCTAATGACTTAGAAAAATACTGTCGCCCTCCTATCCCTCCTTCGAACCCGTTCATCAAGAAGAAACAAGAGAAAGAGGCTGGCAGTCCCGCGGGAAGTACCCGAAATTCGTCTCCAACTAGAAATGTACCCACGAGGAAGCTGGTCAGACCACTACTGGAGGCACGCAGACAAGCGTACTCTGCATTGGAGGTATATTTGAAGACCAGGGTGGAAAGCGTTGAAGCTGCTACACGAAAGTGGGGGCAAGAGGTCAATTAGATGCCGTAGGTTTCCTCTGGGTCCTCGGCTTGTATTTCTAGATGACCCACAATGAATATATGTCAAAGAAATTCTCGAGCTTACTTCGTACATCTCGTATTATGTGTTTTGCCACTACAGATCAAAAGTGAGAAACCTAGAGTATTATGAAAGGAGATGATTGCAAAAGAGGAAAGGTAAATCATGCTAGTTATATGTTAGGCTCCAACCGTGGTCTGCACAGTAGCACGTTGAGAGAACCAGTAACCTACTGTCACGTGAGCGGTCGATAATGTGGAAGTAAGTTGGTGTAACGCCTCATGACATCATACATATGCCATTTTGATACCATGTAGTGCACTCTGTCTGTGTTCTAGTTATCTCTTGATGAAAATTTTCATGCAAGAATTAGTAAAGAGTTACATTGGCCCTCTTTTGGCATCAATTTCTCTCCGCTCAAAATTTTAGTGTGTAACCAGAGTCTCTGGTGTTTGACTTGTTGAGATTACAGTACACTATCTCATAATGCATAATGCATCAATATGATAATGCATAGGTTTTGAGCTGTAACAATGTTCATCCCCACTATGTAAGGCTGTTTTTATGCATAATACATTATGTATATGAGCCTGGATATGCATTATGATGGAGATATTTTCAGGGTGGTCGAAGACATTGATCAACTTGCATCAGCCATTAGTCTTCCAAAAACCACCATCAAGCTTTCTACACAGATTGTACATAATTCACAACTGGATGTCACTGAATAGAAGTTTATCAATGACTTAGTGAAGCACAAGTAAATTCTTTGACAAGCACCGAGTCTTGAGGATCTGTTGGATTCTATAGAGGAGAGAAAAGATCTGAATTTAGTATACAAGTTTGGAGGAAGTGATGCCAAGATTGTTGCCTCTGGTTCAATGTGAGATGGCAGAAAAGAAAGGAGAAGTTAATGGAAATGAAAGAATCTGATGAGGAAGGAAAACCAGATCATGGTGATTGCTCAATTACAGAACTTATTTGTCAGGGGACTTGTCAGTTCAGGGTGTTGAGCAGGGCTGGTCACAAGAGGAACTGAGAGTTAAACTTAGAACTATAATAGGTAGATAACCTCAGTGTATGCAAAGCACTAAGAAATCTATTGTATGTACCTATAAGAGGTAGATACCAGACAACAGTAAGTAAAAAAAATGTATAGTATAAAAGAGAGACTTATACCTCAGTGTATGTAAAGCACTGAGGAGTTACAGAAACATTTAGATACAAAAAACATACAAAACAAGTATATAATGTCATGAGTCTGTCTGTATTCCCAACACTCCACATTGAGGAGTTCACAGAAATATTTGAACTTGACTCAAGCAAGAGGTTTTGTGGAAATGTCCATGATCATATTGGAAGTAAGAATGTAGTGTAGAACTTTGTTTGCCGAACTGTTTCCTCAGATGTGACCAAAGGAAACAGTTTGGCAAACAAAGTGAAAGTGAACATCAATATGTTTGGTACAACCATGAGATGTGTCATACTTCAAAAGTTGAATACACCTTGATTATCACAATATGAATTAGTAGGAAAAGAGTATTAATAAAAAAATGAAAGATCTTTGAACAGCTTCTGAATCTATATGATGTCCTTGATTGTGTGTGTCAGGGCAACATCTTTGGACTTGATACTAGACTAGGTAATGATTGGCTGCTTCTTGGAACTCCATGAAATAGCATCAAGGCCTACAAAGAACACAAATACCAAGATTGAATGACAATGCATCTGAGATGCCCAGGTTTGCATTAGAATACTCTAAGATCTCAGAGTCCAGTGTAGCTCTTGGCTACAAATAGAACAATCTTGCATAGTTCACACAGTAACTGAATCAGACCAAATTATCAGATTTGACTAGGTACATTGTGAATACAAGATGTTAGCCTTATATAATTTACAGGCATGTGTCATGGACATGTCTCTAGTACTGAATAAGGCAACTAATGCATTACATATGCATTGGGCAATACTAAGGTAACCTGCTGGTTACATCCAGTCACCAAGTACAAGCTTCTTATTAGTGGTACTGCAGAGATAGCAAAAGACACAGGTGCTGCTGTCATGTGGGTGGTTCTGAGAGCATCAAGGTACTTAGATAGAATAAAAACCACATACAAAATGTCAGCATATGTTATAAATGCAGCATACATGAGGGAACCAATCATTTTGCAATAACAAGTCTTTTTGGCTGCTGTAAGGAGGGCTGGAGAGACTGAAAGAGAGCTAGAGGTGAAGTTGGCTCTGGCTTCCATTCGTGTGACAGCAATGTGTGCATTCTGAAGACCAAAACATTCAAGAATCTGCTCAATGTACACTTGTTGACCAAGGGAAATGGCACAAGCATTCAGACTGCCAGTTAATCAGTCTAAGATTGATCAAGGAAAATGGTATGAGCATTCAGATCTTGGAGGAGGCTGACTTCTAAAAGCCATTTAATCAGTCTAAGATCAATGATTTCAAAATACTCATTGAGTTCTTTCTTAATAAAGGATGTTGCATTGGTAGAGTTGCTGATTATTGTGAAATCATTGATGATGATGGCAACACTTGTGTATTTGTTGCTGTCAGTCTTGTAAAGACAGCTACATCAGCTAAAAAGCTGAATAGCTAAGATCTGTGCTGTGAAAGTTGTGTATACCTCCACATACCAGTGATGTGTGCCCTCTTTTGTATTGTAAGGTTGTCACTTAAGTCTGCATGCAAGCCTAGAGTCAGATAGCTTTTCAAACTTGGGAGGTAAGTTATAAAACAGCAATAGAATAGGGGGAACTGCAAATAATCTCATTCTCTTTCAGAAACAAGTTGAGGTAGGCATTCTTGACATTGGCCTGTTTTGATTATGGCACCACATGAGACTGTAATGAATAATAGGATGCAGAGTTTGGCAGCACAAATTGGTGTTGGTGTACCTGATTACAAATTGCTGTTTAAAACTCTTTGCAACTATTGAAACTTTTTATCTTATGATTTTGTTATTACCACCTTGCTTGCAGCATGGAACATATCTGCAAGAAATTATATTTGCATTTGAAGAGGCCTCAACAATTTTCCATGTGCCTAATTTCTCAATTTAAGTGAGTTCAGCATTGATAGCTGAGTTCCATTCTTTCTTCTCACCATCACTCAATGCATCTTTCATAGACAGCACATCCTTGCTAACTGCTCACATGTGTTCAATTGCATTGGTGATCTGTTAGCTTTGATTTTGACTTCACTCAGCTTGAGTATTTCAGTTGTGTCAACAACAAATGCAGATTCAGTGATATTTACTTCTTTTGTTGCATTTTTTCAATGTTCTTGGCCAGACTAATTGTAATCAGATTGTTGAAGACCAGTATGGGGGTTTCAGCACATTCTGAGGCGTGATGCTCTGGAAGGAGATAAATTTGGGCTAATAGAATGTTTGGAGCTTGCTGAGGTGATTTTAGTAGATCTTCAATATGTTCTTTTTCAACTGTGTCTGATGCATTGATGCTCTGTGGCTCAATCACACAACTAGTAGAGGAAAATTCAAAGTTATATTAGAAATGATAATCAATGGTACAATGGTAACTAATTACTTAGCAGAGGAGAATCCAAAGAGACCAAGTCTAAGCATCTTCGCTGCTTGGTGCAGCACATTGTTGGGTGGCGGAGGCATGGAAACAACTGTACAGGTAACCAGAGCTAACCTTAACCTTAGATAATCCTTGAATGGGAAGGGCAGGAAGTTCTGGAGGTTTTTCAAAAAGAAAATGACCTCCAGAGGTCGAGAATGAGCCTCAAGGGTCCCAGGAAGTGGTGCAAGGGGTGAGCTGGAACATAGAGAAGTGCCTAAGGAGAATTCAGTATAGACCAAAAATGGAAGTCCCCTGACACCTTGGAAATGTGGATGGAGTGCTTGGTTTGAATTCTGTTTTAATTTCTGGAGCATTTTATGGTGCTGAGCCTTGAGGATTGTCTGGATTAATTTGTGAATCCCACTTCTCCTCAATCTGGTAACTATTGGTAACTATCAAAGCTGATAGCAGCATCTCTACTGAAATAGATGTCCCTCTCCACCATTACAATGTGTTTGTTTGGCCAGTAAACCCTGTATTCATCAATTCCAACAATTTTGACCTCCTCTACTTTGAATTGAAGCTTCTCAGTAAGGACAACCTCCAGAAATTGCAGCACAATCATGCAACTGATGGGGGAGGATCCAAAGATTATATTAGAGACAGTAACAATGCTATAGTAATAAATAATCAAATCCAAAGAGAATATAATGCTTTGGAGGTTGCCTGAAAAGAAAATGACTTCTGGAGATCTCCAGAGGTCCAGAGCAGCTTTGGAGAGTGGCACAGAGAGGCAGAGCAAGGGATAGAGTAGCAAAGCAAAATAGATGTTAACATTTGGTGGATAAATGGAGGTCTAAGGGAGGTCTCCTAAGACTAGTCTTGTTCAGCTTGATGAAAGCTGATGAGCTCCTTTTCAAATTTTTAAGATGTTAGGTTCTTTTCCTGTAGCCATTTTGATATAGCATGATGTGTTCAGGAAATGCACTCAATGGTGACCAATTTATTCACCAGACCATTTGGCATTTAGCCTCTGCTCAGGCAGCTTTTGGAAGCTTTGCCATGATTATCATTGTACATGCACCTTCAACAATGATGCAATTTGCACATTCAGCAACACTATTAGACTGTGGGAAATTATGAATAGTGAGGTCACAGGCTAGAGCATCCACATATAGTCCACCTGTTACTCTTCACAAGGTTTGGGGTTTGAATCTTGCAGCAAGCCACTTTACAAGACACAGGCAATTTTGAATGTGGTTTATTTTTCATTTACTAAATTAGCTACTGATTTATTTTACCTCTGATTTTCCTTTAATCACATAGATTAATTAACCTTGCCACAGTATCTTAGCAACCACACCAGGTGTGTAGGAACCCAAACCAAGCAGCACACTAGATAGTAACACATAAGTATAATATCCCTTAGAGCATGTCAACAAGCTGTATTGTGTACCTAGATAGTAACATGTAATTATAATTTCTAAGGACAAGAGCAGTCAGTAATGATGTATAAGTGAGTATTATATGTGTAACATGCCACTCAGAGCATGTCAACAAACTGAGGGTGTTGTGTGTTATTATCAGTAATATATAGGTGAGATGGACAAAGAGCACAGTGGCTATAGTGCCCTTGGTGATCATGTTTGTAGTACCCCATCACACAATCACATTCATGCCACTCCAACAAGGTGTACTGCCATCAGAATGATGGCAGTGACACAATGTATTGTACAGTGATAGTTATGTGATTTTACTTTACATTTTGACAAGTGAAGTGACAGACAGCCAAATTGGACTAAGCATTGCTAATGGTTTGTCTGATGCCCTCACCATATAAAAAATTGTTGTATAGTGTTTACTTACTCAGTTATTTGCTTTGGAAACCTTTGGTCACTAGTGGTGAACTCACTTATTACTTCACTATTCAAACTGTATATACTTAACTAACAATAACAAGATACCTTTCACCCTCATCTCTTATGCCTTGGGCTTCAGAGCTCATTTCTAGTCTTTGTTTTACTTGTTGCCAAAGCACCTCTTATGGTGCCATTCACTTAGAGACCACCACTTTGTGACAAAAAATATTGTACCTTGAAAAATAGATATTTTTCTTATTCTTCTTGCCAAAATGCTCCTTTTAATAAGGAAAACAAAACCTCAAGACAGATTTTTGATATTGTCAAAATTGACAAAGATATATTTTTCTGGTTGCATGAATTTGGCACCATCAATTATGTAATCCAGATCACTACTATAAAAGAAATAATCCTATCCATCAAATGCTCGGGCAACCGTCTCAGGAATGTGTCGGTGGGATTTGTACTTCGTAGAACTGAACTGTTTGACGCGCACCTGAGCTTCATGAGTTCTGAGACCCTCGCGGTATGCGTCCATCCATCTGTATACCCGATGTTCCCATTTTCGAATTGTTGTGAGTGAAACAGATGCAAGAGCGTGTGGCATGTTCTCCTTCAGAGTTTCGAAGGTCATGTCACAGTGCTC